>QFEY01000383.1:0-17760 GCA_003316435.1 Russula virescens
CAACACCCTCGCCAAGAACTGTACTTGTCGAAAGCGCATGGAGGACATGGACCGCTCGCTTGAGAGATTTATGGATTTTGCTGTCATCTCCTCGAAACTTGGTGAAGGCGTGAGCTTGCTGCTGAAGGATGTCCGTGATAGCATCAACGGAATTGCAATTTTCGAGTTGCTTTGAGAGAGGATGATCGACCAATTTCATCCCCGTCTGCTTTTCATAACTCTCCAGGGCAGCATCAAAGAGCGACTGAAGATTAGAGCTAGATGTATTAATCATAATATAGAGGTAGGAGCATCTGTGAGGATGGGATAGAGGTGGAAGTCGTGGGGAAGGGTGAAGGAAGGGACGGGCAGAAAAAGCACTGACACAGCCACATTATCGATAGACGACTGATAGACGCCAATCCCGGCCCAATGGCACCTTCCAGTTAGGTTTTGAATCGATTGCTTGGATCGTTTGAGGATCCAGGTCATCCCCACTCGCTAAGTCTAACTAGCTAAAGGCATTTTTGATCAAATTCGGAGGTTCGTACAGCTTGTATTGGTTTCTTATGTCTCTGTTTCCGATACGCTGCGTATGCCCAACCCAAGGGAAGCGTTGGGGAAAGCTGCCGCTTCCGGCGATCTCCGGGTTTGCGCCACCGTCACCGCCTCGCTCGGCTAATTCCTGCCGCCCATGTCCTCTCTGCCTAGAACCGCACGTATATCATGATTGTCATCTAATACTCTTAAGGGATGCCTTCATCTATGAGACGGTTGATGTTATGGTCTTGCGTGGGATAGCGGCGGTCAAGGCGCCTGTGCCAGTCTCCGACTCTGAGTCTCTTGTTCGAGCGACTTTTCTCAAGTGGTCGTTGGTAACAAATGATATGGAAAATGTCGACAGAAACCACGCTGAATAGGTAACGTGGCGTAATTGAAGAGCCAGAAAGACCAACATTACGCTGGTACCTTTTATATTTCGGGTGTCATTGGCAATTATCACATGAAATCTAATTAATGTACAGCGTACTAAACAGATTCGCCCTTTTCATGAACTTCCTCTTCATACCCAGCGGATCACAGCTTACACGGTAACTGATACAAAAAAAAGACTTGAACTGCATTCTTGTACTGCTTGCATTTGCTGCCAAATCTTCATGTTTGACTGTGCCTACGATAAAGTATCAACAAAGGTAAGTATACTAGTAGGAAGTACGCGAGATACACCTTGTGTCACCTTGTGAAACCAGGGGCAATTCAAGGTATTTCCAGTTCGGCGGCGGAGAAAGGTGAGACGGAGATGGGATGCGTGGCCTCCAGGCTGCAGTGAGTATCTGCCTTGAACTTATCCCATGAGAGTAGGCCCGCGATCGTGAGTCGAGTTTGTTTGCGAAGGCGGGATGCGAGAGAATCAAAGGCATTGACCAACGCGTCGGAACGCATCAATAAGACGTTTTCTTAATTTTTACGTTAATTTTTGAATTTATTTTCAAAAAATAACGTAAAAACTAAGAAAAGTACGGGCAAGCATTTGCCGTGCGTACAAGCGAGCCAGATGCCAGTGTCCGCTCCTGTCACGACACGAATGACCGCGACGGCCATGACAAGGATTAAATGCGCCACGTCCATGACTTTCCCTCTCGTGCTCATCGCTCACTTGCCAAAATGAGCCCAATCAACTATTCGTCAGCAAATTTCTCAGTCTCACCGCCGAAATGGCCCTCTTCCACAACATCGGCGATCTGGCCCGTGCCATATGGCTCCTGCTCGAGCATGTGAATGCACCTGTATGAAAGTGGGGGCTTGTCAAGGCCGCTCTCTCGACCCCATCAGCAATATAGTTGTGTTCGCACTAGAGCTGCTCATCGCGTCTGCAAGCGCGGAGGCATTCATCCACGAGAAAAGACACCGCGCGTTTAAGTGGATATTCCCCCGAGATGCCTCCCCTCCCGTTCGCGACTTCCATCAGGTGCGGTCTTACATTGTCTATTCCCTTCCTTTAAAGTCGGAAGAAGCTAAATACATTTGGCAGACTCTACCTACATTTAGCTGCCTTCCCCGAGTCCCAGCATGAAATCCGCAATTTTTCATCCCAAGGCATACCCCCATACTCCTGGGGCACATTCATGCTCACGCAATCTGGGGTCCTCTCCATTCGAGCGCTTCCGCCCGGTCTACGTAGATCCAGTCATCCTCGATGAGGTATGTGCTTGTGTATCCAATCATCCTCACCCCCCAAAAAGATAATCTTTTGTCAGCTTCACATTGATGAAGTACTTCAGATAAACAAATGCGGCTCGTGCAGGGCCTTTCTCTCATTGTTCTCCGAACATGGCTACTGCGCACTCGGTGAAGTACTAGCCCAGACCTCGATGCCCGTCCGGCACCTGGCATCCCCATTACCGACGCGTCGGCGCCGAACGAGCTTTTCTTACAACTCGTTGCTCACCTGCCACACCCTGATACACTACACATCGCTGATCTAGTGCAACAGTATAACACCTTACGTGCTATAAACCTCCCTTGTTTCCCTCCCAACGAATACACTCGGACCGAGTGCTAAGAGACCAAGGTTTGTTTCTCGCTGGCTTGCCATCACCATAATCATTCGCTGACCCACGCTTTCTCATTTCATGGCTAGCGGTGCATTGCATATGAGTTCGACAGTAATGACAGTCGGCTGCATGTACTCGGAGCGCTGGGCGGGCGTGTGTCTGACACTGACCTTTATTCTGCTGGTGGCTGGGTGTGGCTTGCATTTAGCACGGGCAGGTGTGCGCACTCATAATATTGACTTACAAGGCACCTCCTACCATTTCTGTACTTGACAGAGGGTGCGATTCCCACTGAAGTCAGTTCTAATGATTCTTAATGATTCCACTATTTTCATGTTGCTATGAGGGCGCGCTGTTCATCATGCGAGCAATTCAGACTCCAGCAGTGGCAGATACTCTTCAGCATGGGTCGCCCGTGGCCCTTGTACTCCTAATTGCAACACTATTTAAATGTGGTCTGAAATGAAACGTTGGATCATTGATTTGTTTCCCACTGAGTGGGCCTTGGAGAAGACAAATGTCATGAGGGTTTCCTTCATATATAAGTATCGATATGTCATTGCGTCAATCAACTAAACCAAGACAAACTAACGGTAGACCATGACAAAACAAGAAGTAACGAGGTAAGAAAAGACGACAGACATGGAGGAATGGATCGGGCTAGTCCTGTAGCAAAAATACATTACTGGCTTGGGAAAAAGTACTATGTGGGGGAAAAAGTCAAATAGTTGCATGCAAAACCCTCTTATCGCACTTTCATGGGTGACAGTGAATGCAGAAGGATGTTCAGATGGTTCCTGTCATGGCTTTCTGTAAATGGTGTCAGAATCAGCTACGCCATTGCTGAGAGTTTATTGGAAAACTGGCTCACAAACTTTATCAATGTCGTGGCCTACCCCGGCTCGATCAGATGGGTGGTCCTCGCGCCGTAGGGTGTTTGCAATAATGCCATGAGTTAATTTCGTTGACCCGGATGATATAGGGTGAAGGAAGGCTTCGATCGGAATAGGCAGATTATGGTCATCAAAATCGTTACGTGCACCAACGGTTTCAATACTTCGTGTAGTGTGCTGAGCTGAGACGTTCGAAAGAATGGAGAGAGGGGCAGCGACTGAATATGAAGGCGAAGATTCAGATGTGTGGCGGATGTCATCGACCCCGGGCCGAAGGAAGGTGGGACCCATAGAAAGGTGGAGCGACTCGGAAATGGCACCTCTACTGACCACTGGAGAGGGGATGACTGCTTCGATTTCTTTAACTTGTTGAAAAGCCAGACTGTTAGGGGCGCGGAATGCTGAATGACTCGGAGGGGTGGAGTTGGCCAGGTCTGAGATGGGGGAGAGTGTGGGAGCACCATGAGTTGCGCCTATTGCGGTAACATCCAGTGACGTGGCCAGAAGACCTTGACCATCGAGGGGGGCAGGCTGAGGGTTATCGTGTTCAGGTATGGAGGAAATGATCTCGGTTACGATCCTTCGTATTGGCGACGAAAGCTGTTTGTCGTCCCATCGGCTCAGAGAAGGCACTACTTCAACCAATCGCAGCGCTCCATGCCAACGCCTATTGAGAAGGTGGTCTAGGACCATTGAAACACTGTCCGAACTCAGTGCTGCATGGGCGGCCTTGAGACAGATGACAAGTCAGTGAGCTCTTTCCGATTCGGAGAATGAATCCGATGAGAAAGTATTGTCCAAGAATCCACGCAATGCGTCAGCGAGCTCGTCCTGAAACTCATTTGACAGATGTTCTCTGAGATCGATGGGGGCCTTTGAGGACATGAAGCCAGGGATGGATTCGAAGAACTTCTCTAGCCCATCGGATTCGCCTCGACATGATTGAAATGTCCGCTCTAGAATCTGGGCGTCTATCTTTGACGATGTCCTCAAAATAATTTCTTCGGCTACGTTTTGACGGCCTTTAAGAAACCCGTCGCGGTAGTACTTGCTCAGTTCACCATAGCGACTCCTAGAATCATCACAAAGGCCACAAAGTGGTGCTGCATAGGAAGAAACCTGATGGACTGCATATAGCATGGCGAGGTAAACACGGAAAACAAATGGAGAAAATTGAGAGTAATACAACGTATCGAGCTTGAAAATCACCTTCACGGTATGGTGTCCATAGATCATCAGAAAGATCACGATAAGCCAGATCACAGAAAAAAAGACATCGCGGTTGACATGGAGGAGATAAATGGCGACACCGGCGATGTAGGAGAGGATGGATAAAAGTACGTAGAACGATGGTGTGCTGTTTCCCGGTAACATGTCGGGCCCGCGAGTATCATTGGCGAAGACGGCACGGATCCGCGCTTGCTGTTCTGGGGTATGTGACGGCTGCTGGGTGACCATGATATATCGCTGTGCCCAGTCCAGTTGCAATGTTGACATAATGGCAGCTGCAATACTGAAAATGCCACTCAAGAAACAGAATGCGTTGCCAAATATGGCATATTTCGGTGCTGAGAACACTGGTGGTTTGGCCAAGGATATTGGAATAGACGTAGGAGAATTAGGGCTTGCGAGAAGCTGATAGATATTCTCGAGATAAAATGCGGAGATATCCTGCGAGCTTGGTCTCAGGTCTTGGAATATGACGGTGAGCGATGTGGCAACCACGGTCATAAATAAAGCGGACTATGCTTTTCCGGTCAATTTGTGCAGCTACGTCTAGTCTAAGATGAGGGCTCACGAAGATTATTGTCCCATCTGCGTCCCTTTGACATCGTTCGGCAATCTTATTGTCTTCTTCCTGTGCAATCTTGGAGTACATGGAATAAAGTGGCCATGAGCTATTAGAATCGTGGAGTTCTCTCGGATGGAATTGCTCCTGCGGACTCGGCGCTGATCCGAGCTGGTCGTGGTGACCGTCGGCTACACATGTTGGTGAATTTGGTGTAGTGAGGTAGAGAAGTGGATAAAATACTTGTATTGTTTCCCCTTTCGATGTCTTGGGGAGCAACTTGAGACATTGAATAGATGGTATGGGATACTGGTGCGATGCACGTACAAAAGTTTGGGGCAAGTCGATGGACGGCCACTGCGAGCAGGCCCTAGCAACATAGAGAACATGAGGCGAACACGCCTGCGGAGTGAGAAAGCAGAAAGTGATCAGACAGATGCTTCGGCGTCCATAATATGGCCTGGAGGTACGAGCCCTTCACAAAATGAACCAACGTGCACAACTGCAGCTGGCAGATGGGCTTCCCTGAGTCATTTTGGACTAACTGGGACTTAGAACATGGAACCCGGCGTATCTCAATTACCAGGCTATCAGTTTTTGCTGCGGTGATGATAAAAAATGGTCCTCAGAGTTATAGCATTAACGAAAGGGCAGACGCTCTATCCTTTATGAACAGAAGGTTGTGTGATAGGGTAATGCTGCCCATCCTTGGTGAAGTGAAGTGAAAAGGTAAAACACAACAGTAAGGCGGGCCGTGCCGAAAGAATTCGAATTCCGAGACCACGTGACCCTCAAGTCGACGAGGTTTTCATCCAGATTGCCTACTTGGTTTGTACGAGATTATACGTGTCTTCCCGAATTTTTCTTCACATCGCCTACTCTCTTGCACGAGCCAACAAGGCAATTTGGCTATACACTCACCTGAGCTTCACTACGTATCGTAGTTGGCAGAATATTTCACGTTTCACGTTTCAGCCGATCAGTGCTCGGAAAAATCACCATTCTTCCATAGTGGTGCCATCATGTAGACAGCTGAGGTTTCCGTTTCATCGCCGCAATATATTTGCCCTTCGCTCCAAAAAAAAAACACAAGTCTTGTCACTTCACCATAGAAGCTTTCCTGGAAGCTTCCGTCATTCTCTCTCTGCAGTTGTAACCACGATGAAATCATGCTTGATGTGGCTTGCCTCTAATCCTTACGTACAGACGCCAGTATTCGCTATGGTAACATCATGTCCGCTGTGTCAGTAATTGGTGATGGGGCTTGAATGGGGCTCGTAGAAAGTGAGAGAATGAGTGTAGTTGGTGGGTAGCCTCATCGCAAGCCAGGCGTTTGGAAACCTCCTTCCCGGAGGTGGCAGAGTTTGACGAAGATGGAGTTTGGAACGGAGTGTGGAA
The DNA here is from genome assembly GCA_003316435.1 of Russula virescens. NCBI lineage: Eukaryota > Fungi > Basidiomycota > Agaricomycetes > Russulales > Russulaceae > Russula > Russula virescens. Next base: position 6,615 of record QFEY01000383.1, read on the forward strand.
AGAGAAGGTTTCTGTAACGAACGCGTGGGCAAACTCGGGGCGATTTTGGCCCGCCTGCCAAAAAGTTGTCACGACTTGGAAAACTTTTGCATTTCCTTGGTCCTCGCATCTGTGCTCTGGTCACCTCCCTTTCTCTTCAACTATCTGGCATCAAGTACAATGTCATCAATATCACTGTCCCAATCTGGCTCAAGATCTAGTAAGGTCAACCTTCGCAGACTCGTGTCACATACCATCTCCTCGCCACCATCTCTACAGGTACGAGTCGGTTTTAGCCTCTGAGTAGTGCTGATGGGACTTGTCACGAGCCTGGTAACCCATCGTCTCATCGGGCCACCATATACCCCTACCAATCTTTCATCCATACCACTCTTCCACCGTTTGGGACAGTACATTTGCGGGACAATTCCATATTTCGATGGGCACTCATTCCTACCATCACTGTCCTCACCTCGGGTAAACTCTTGCTTCACCGTCAGACGAGGCGGGTCACAGATCGTATGAACCAAATTTCTTTCCTACCCTCGCAGATTGACTGAACATACTTCGCAGAGGCATTGCCAGAAATACCTCACATCATTTCCAAGCAGTAGCTAGGAATACACCGCGTTCTCTGTGTGCACCACCATGCGGCTGAACGCATATACCGGCTTTCTGTGACGATCGACGCAGTGGGCCTTGCGGTCAAAGCACTCGTGCAAGAGCGGCAACATCAGTTATATCTGTACCGTGGTCCGGACGTCGAAGCCCTTATCTGGTATCATTGAGCAAGCCGTTGAGGGAATGGCAAACACCAATCCTTTAAATCAAGCATCAGAGTGGCTGGGCATTTTGTGTTGACGTCGCACATTATTGTAATCAACTAAGGTGTGTACGTATGCAATTTCTGGCTTTGTAAAGTAATAATATTGTACCCAACGTTGTAGCTGACGCAAAGCAAATAACTTGCCAAAATCTTTTCACTCCTTAGCCGAATGCCAGGCTGGACCTCATAGTACCCTGAATCTAAATCTGCGACCCCCCTGCCCCACGCACAAGGCAGTTCTTTCCGTCTCTCCGAAATAACACCTTTCTGTCGAGTTCCGAGCTCGTTAAAGGTCTCCCGCTCGGCTTTAGCGACAGCAGGGCCCTACTCGTACTTGACCTGCTCATACCTTAGGTGTTTAGACATTTGCGTGTCTGCGTGCTCTCAGTGTGAAAGTGTCCATCAACACGAACAGGAATTGCGCACTGGCACAGATATTCTATAATACTGTGATGGCTCCCTTTACCTGCTCTCGTTCGCGACTTTCATTAGGTGTGTCCTGTATCATCGGTCCTCGTCGGAAGAGACTAAATAAGCCTTTTAGAGTCAACCCAGATTTTGCTGCATTCCTCGAGCCCAAGTCGGAGATCCGGTACCTCTCGTTGTGGGGCATCTCTTGACTCGGCATAAAGCTTTGAGCCTCTTCACGCTCACGCCACCCGTGCGCCCACACCGCATGAGACTCCTCTTACCCCACTCCTATGCGGACATCCTCGGCGAGGTACGTGCTTGTCTATCAAAGCATCCACCCCAATTTCTGTCAGTGGGATTGAACTTGAAGGATGAGCACCCCGGGAAATCGCAACTCGGCCCGTGCAGGGCCTCGCTCTGCTTGTTCTTTGGGAATGACGACCTCACACTCGAAGTATTCGCGTAAATCTAGATGCCCGTCCGGCGCTTGATAATTCTCATTATCGCACGAGTAGGCGTCGAATTAGCCTCGAAGCGTTCGCTGGCCTGCAGTTGCTCACGTCATGGCCCCGTTGGGTCATGAACACCGTTGGCGGTCTTGGAGCGCTGGGTCCGCGCGTGCCCGACGCTGACGAGTATCATTCCGCTGAAGGTGTGGTGTGCCGGCAGTGCGGAGAGGTGAGTGAATTCATGATAAACTACGAGTATCTTCTTCGGCTGCTTCTTTGACGGAGATTGGGATTTCCATCGGAATCGATTCTCAATTTCTCACAATTACAACGGCTTTCGACCATATTTGTACACTTGTTTGTGTATGCTGTCATACGTCACAGTCCATTGCACACCTTAGTATTTTGTATTGTGAATCGTCCATCGTCCTACAGTGCTTGACAGCAAAAATCGACAAATTTGCTAGTTGCCGTATTACATATTTTTATGACAAAATAAGATTGGGATTGTGCTCAGAATAGTGTAAAATGTACAAAAACACTCTTTGCAGACTTTCCTGCATAAATTTTAGGGATGGCCAACTTTTGGGGCCGATTTTTTGACATAAAGCATGCCCATTTTGGGGTTTTTCTGATCAATTGTAATTAAATATGGCACCAATTGACACCATTGTGTGTGGGCCAACCCTCTAGTGCAATTTCTGCTTCCACACTGCCCATTCCACTGCCTTTCCAACAATGCTGGCATTCATGTACTCATGTATGTCTCACTGCCATGTATCCTTGTTCTTTGTTTACAACTGTAAGGCTGTGTGAAACAACTTTGCATGCATTTGCACTCATGTTATCTCACATCAATCACGCACAGCAGCTATGTCACATGTCACGTGGGGCCTTCTCCACCCCCTGTCACATGGTTACCACAGCTCGTCACAGATAGTTTTGACCTTATTCAAGTGCAGTATCAGATTCAGAATAGTGAAAAGAATTGATTTCCACCCTTATCGGGGCTCTAACCCTAGATTTAGGGTTTGGCCAACTTTTTTTGTTCATAAAAAATAAAAACTTCGTTTCTGAGTGTTTTAAACAAAAATACATCATTCAAAAAATTTGTCGATTTTTGCTGTCAAGCACTGTAGTTACAAAACTGACAAGTTGTACTCAGGGAGCGAGCTTGAATCAATTAACAGATCCCATTCCACTGGGCCGGTAAAATCTAAATGGTTACTCAATGTATAGAAGTATAGCGGAAAACATCCTCCCACCTCGGTGAGACCTGCCACTGGAGCCAATACAAATTTTGCCTGTAGTTACATACCAACCATAACGCCTTCCGTTTGCGACCATTTTCATGTGGTGAACCTACTCTGAGCAGTCATGATGCGAGGGAAGCCTTGACTCTGAAGTCTCATTACTGAGACTCACCGATCCTTGATTCTGGATGTCTGGCACCAGCTGGAACTTATAGTAGTTGATTTCGTTTGCGGCTGTATGCTTGAGAATGATTCACCCTCCATGAAAAGACAGACATCTCTCCCAATTACCTTTTATGTTCGTTGTGGGGAGACAGAAGTCTCAGATCAGTCACTGAGTCAAGTAACCACCAGGTCAGACTCCATTATTGAATTGAAATGACCTGTGATAACGATGACTTGATGTCCTCAATCCACACTGACCGAAACGTGGTTGAGTACTCGTATTTTCTAAGTTGCATATGGCACCCTTATTTCTCGACAAAATATTGTAATGATGGGGCTGAAAGATATAGAAAGTTGTCGACTGAGAAACAGTATAACCAAGAGAAAGAAAAGTGTAATAGTGTGGAAGAGTGTAGGAGCGAGAGAAGCGAATTCATGGAGCGTGGATGACTATGACGATGATATGGAAAGTGGCTCCAAGAAGTTGGAGTTGGGTCGGAAGGGGAAGACAAGGGGTGAGAGGCAAGCGAGACTCGACGAGAACAATATTGCGGATGTCAACGAAGGTGGGCCTCAAGGGAAAGACGACGAAAGAAATGGGAATGGGACACACGACTTGATACAGATAAGTGGCAAAGGAATTCCGATATTGATACCCACAGTGAGCTGGAGGGAAAGCTTAAATACATGTCTGCACCTGCAATCAATTTCATCAGGTCTATAAGCACTGAAAAACAAAAGTAGTAAATTATAGTCAAGCGTGGATGATTAAGAAAGAGGGAAAGAGCATATATGTGTCATGGTGTGAGGATGCATAAGAAAGTGTATGTGAACAAAAAAAACCTGGCAAAAGTAAAAGAGCCTAAGAAATGGGCGTAAGGGTAATGTATAGTCGCCCCGTAGTGCGGCTAAGGCAGCAGTAGGAACTAACTCATGTATTTGAGGGAGGAGGGGGGAAGAAATGAAACGACGAAACGACTGGAAAGGGTAGTGAGATGGAGGAAGAGACGAATCTGCACATTGAGTCATTTCCTATTGCACCGGCGATCGAAGGGTTGCAGTATTTTTTTTTCCAATGATGGTAATGAAGATGAAGGGAAGTAGTTGATAGAGACCGTAACGGAAGTTTGACTTCTCAACGTCAGAATGGAACGACTTCAGTCGCTCAGACGCGGCTGATTTGCCCCGATCCAGGGCCGGAAGGTCACGTGGGCAGCAGGTCGCAAGACTTGCAGGGTTTCTGGTGGTCCACTGTGAGGGTCTCAAAAAATCACATACGGATATGGATATGGTGTGACCACATCCATAGGCATACCATAGATCTACGACCATACGCCGTTACGGTACAGCACACAGCCCTAGAGTCGAGACTTTCGTTATTCTCGTGTATATCAGAGGAGAAGGCTTGGAAAGGCTCACACACACTCTTTCGATCGTTTCCAGAGCCAACATGGACCACCATCTCACTCTGCAGATAAGACGGCGACGTACTTGCACTGCTACAGCATAACACCGCCCGTGATACGCACTCAGAAGCACGAAGTCAGGCCAGCGCGAAGATCTCTTTCCAGTTTTGGACAGGTCAATGCCGAGGAAGCCGTATTTCAAGGTTGCTTTTAACAACCGTGTTCTCCTTCTCGAACTATATCCCGGGCCTAAACCACACCCGGACGTTCGTAGCCATGCAAAAACCCGCCATACTAATGACCCTCCCTCTGGAACTCATCGATCACATACTGACCTTCCTCTCATGGCCAAACGAGCTCCTGCCACTTCTCCTCGTCAACAAATCTCTCAACCCCACCACCGAATGTATCCTATACTGCAACATCGGCAACCTCCCCGCACTGCACGCCGCGCGACTCCTTCTCTCACTCGTGAATGCCCCCGCAGCGAGATGCGAGCTTATCAAGAGCCTATCACTCGACTTTAAAGACAACAGAGTCCTATTCGCGCTCGAGCTGCTCACTGCCAAGGTGCTCAGGTGGCTGCCACGTCTGCGCACTCTTAACGTTGAGGTGTCCGTCCACGAGAACAGACATCGCGCGCTTGCGTGGATGTTTCCACAGAATGCTCCCTTCCGCCTACGCCCGTTAGCGACTTCCATCAGGTGCGTCTTGTATTGTCGGTCCCCATCAGAGGAAGCTGAACAAGCCCGCCAGGCTTGACCCAGATTTGGCTGCCTTCCTCGAGTCCCAGCCAGAGATCCGCGACCTCTCGTTGCGAGGCATACCCTCATACACCACTGATCCCTTCACACTCACGCGATCCGCGCTCCCGCACCTCGAGAACTTCCGCTCAGTACAACTTGACCCGGACACCCTCGGCGAGGTGCGTGCTTATCTCGCCGACCCCATTCTCTGTCAGATTGGAATTGAAGGATGGGACAACCTAGGTGGTGGAGACGCGGCCGATGCAGGGCATCTCTCTCTCCCTATTCTCAGAACATGGCTATCGCGCATTCGAAGTGCTCGCTCAGACCTCGACACCCGTCCGGCGCCTAACAATCCTTATCGTCGACGTGTCGGCACCAAGCGACCTCTTCCCGCAGCTCGCCGTGCGCTTACCACACCTCGAATCACTACACGTCGTCGCCCTCGTACAAGAGTACAACCTCGTGTGTATGATCTCTGTCAGGAAGATACACCCCTGCTGATTGTTGAGAGACCAGGACACATTGCTCGCATCTGCTTCGCTGCTCGAAGTGTTCGCTGGCTTACGCTTTCTCACGAACATGGCTAGTGGCGCGTCTCAATATACGCTTGACGACGAAGCGACAGTCACAGAGCGCTGGGCCCGCGCGTGCCCCACACTGACGACTATCATCCTGCCGAAAGGCCGGGTGTGGTTTGCGGGCAGTTCAGGTAGGTGGATGCATTCATGATGATATTCTTTGAAGATAGTGTGCTGTGTCTTGAGGATAGATTTCTATGGAACTAAATTTTCACAATAATGCGTCTATATCACGTTCGTGTACTTGTTCGCGTGTGGGCTGTTTATCGCCTTATGATGTTGGGCATTACAAATGGGGGCAGAGATCCTTCTCTTTTGGATTGTTCGACATTCAATCAGTCCTCGCGATACGACAATAACTGCTGTCGAATTACTGGCAATCTTATGACAGCTATGGAAGGTAGGATTCTCAGTTAATTCGGCCAAAATAACCTTGTGTAGCTGGATCGCATAAACACGACATTTTTTGGATGAGGTTACTACTCGGATTTTGGAACGCGGGGAACGGGAAATAACGTCTATCATCCACACCACTGGGACAGTAGATAGGTACTACATAACCTGGCTAGTCACTACACATCATGAGAAGGGCGATACCAATTAACACACAATGATTATGATAACTCACCTGCATGATACTAGCACCACTTCTCTCGTACAACGATATAATCACTGCGTGCTATCGTTTATAGCTCCGTGGGCCAAAAGTATCTGCATAACATCCAGAAATCTTCCCATTGATGCTTGCTGGAACGGGGTCCACCCCCATTGATTGTGGACATTCACATTCGCACCATGCTCGACGAGTAGCCGAGTGAATTCTGCGTGTCCGGCTTCAGATGCGAGATGCAATGGTGTTGACTTGTGTTGATTCTGGGCATTCACATCCGCGCCATGCCTGACAAGCATCTGAGCGAATTCTATATGCCCTTCGTACAACGCAAGATGCAACGGCGTCGACTCATATTTGTCCTGGACATTCACATCCGCGCCATGCCTGACGAGCATCTGAGCAAATTCTATATGCCCTTCGTACAATGCAAGATGCAACGGCGTCGCCTCATATTTGTCCTGGACATTCACATCCGCGCCATGCCCGATGAGCATCTGAGCAAATTCCACATGCCCACCCCTCAACGCGAGAATAAACGGAGTTGACTTGTCTTGGCCCTGGGCATTTACATCCGCACCATGGCCGACGAGCATCTGGGCGATATCTACGTGCCCACGCATCAACGCGAGATGCAACGAAGTCGACTTGTCTTGGTCCCGGGCATTCACATTCGCACCATGGTCGACGAGTAGCCGAGTGAATTCTGCGTGTCCGGCTTCAGATGCGAGATGCAATGGTGTCCACTTGTCTTGATCCTGGGCATTCACATCCGCGCCATGCCTGACAAGCATCTGAGCGAGTTCTATATGCCCTTCGTACAACGCAAGATGCAACGGCGTCGACTCATATTCGTCATGGACATTCACATCCGCGCCATGCCCGATGAGCATCTGAGCAAATTCCACATGCCCATCCCTCAACGCGAGAAGCAACGGAGTTGACTTGTCTTGGCCCTGGGCATTCACATCCGCACCATGCCCGATGAGCATCTGAGCGAATTCTACGTGCCCACGCCTCAACGCGAGATGCAACGGAGTTGACTTGTCTTGGCCCTGGGCATTCACATCCGCACCATAGCCGACGAGCATCTGAGCGATATCTACGCGCCCACCCCTCAACGCGAGATGCAACGAAGTCGACTTGTCTTGGTCCCGGGCATTCACATCCGCACCATGGCCGACGAGGATCTGAGCTAATTCCACGTGCCCACCACTCAACGCGAGATGTAACGGTGTCGACTTGGATTGGTCCTGGACATTCACATCCGCGCCATGCTCGATGAGCATCTGAGCGGATTCTACGTGTCCACCCCTCAAAGCGAGAAGCAACGGAGTTGACTTGTCTTGGCCTTGAGCATTCACATTCGCGCCATGCCCGATGAGCATCTGAGACAATTCCACATGCCCACCCATCAACGCGAGAAACAACGGAGTCGACTTGTCTTGGCCTTGGGCATTCACATCCGCGCCATGCCCGATGAGCATCTGAGCCAATTCCACGTACCCACCCCTAGAAGCGAGATGCAACGGCGTCGACTTGTCTTGGCCCTGGGAATTCACATCCGCCCCATGCCCAATGAGCATCTGAACGAATCCCACGTGCCCGTCCCTCAATGCCATAAGCAAAGGCATCGAGTTGTATTGATCCTGGGCATTTACATCCGCGCCATGTGCAACGAGCGTCTCAGCGAATTCCACATGCCCACCCCTCAACGCGAAATGTAGCGGAGTCGATCCGTCTTGGTCTTGGATATTCACATCCGCGCCATGCTCAACGAGCACCCCAGCGATTCCCACATATCCACCTTTCAACGCGAGATGTAACGGAATCAACCGAGTACCGTCCCGGGAATTAGTTTTTTCGACAGACAGCTGAACGAGCTCCACGTGTCCGCCCTGGAAAAGGAGATCCAATGGAGACAGCTTGTAATTGTCCTGGGAATTCACGTCCGCGCCATATTCGATGAGTATTCGAGCAACTTTCAAGTTTCTGCGTTGCAACGCGAGATGCAAGAGCGTCGATTTCTGGCTGTCATGGGCATTCACATTCGCACCATGCTCGATGAGAAATTGGGCGAATTCCATATGTCCGCCATCAAACGCGAGATATAATAGTGTCCATTTGTTGACATTTATATCTGCGCCATGTTTGATGAGCATCCAAGCAGAATCCACGTTCCCACCCTTCAACGCGAGGCTCAACGGCGTCGACTCGTCATTGTCCTGGACATTCACATCTGCACCGTATTCGACGAGCAGCTGGACAAAACCCACATGTCCACCCTTCAACGAAAGGTGTAACGGTGTCGACATGGCATAGTCCTGAGCATTCACATCCGCGTCATATTCGAGGAGTACTTGGGCAAATTGCACATGTCCGCCCTCGGATGCGAGATGCAACAATGTCTTCTGGTGATAACCTCGCGCATTCATATCCGCACCATGCTCAAGGAGCACCTGGGCGAATTCCGCATATCCTCCATCAAACGCGAGACGCAACGGTGTTGTTTTGAAATTGTCCTGGGCATTCACATCCGCCCCATGATTTATGAGCACCCGCGCGAGTTCAACATGTCCACCCTGAGATGCAACATGCAACGGGGTCCACTTGTCTTCATCCAGAGCATTCACCCTTGTCCCATGTTCGAGGAGAATCCGGGCTAATTCCACATGTCCGCCCAGAGATGCCGCATGTAATGGAGTCCGGTTGTATTGTAACCCTACCGCATTCACGTCCTGTGAACGCTCGATCACTAAAAATACTGCCAATTCGTGAAGGCCAAGAAGAGCAGCATAATGCAACGAACTTCCTCTGGGATTCGAGGGGTGTGTGGATGTCGAGGATCGACGCCAGGGAGTATCTGGATCATAAATCCAAACACAGACCGCAAGATGTGGATTTCTCGGGTCAAACAGCCGTTTCATCCCATCTCGCGTGCTTGCCGAGACACCTGTGAATCGGGCATGGTCCATCCAGTGCCTTGCGGCATATGTGGCGAGAGGGAAATTGTTCAGGTTGTCGCTGGTGATTGATTCATCGAGATACAGTAGCATACCCAGACAAACTTGAGCGACAAGTGTATGGGCGGGTGTCATGGAGACATGGTAGCGAGAAATAGTGTCCGTGGATTCGGCGAGGCGAGTCGACATCAGGTATTCTTTCACAGAAAAGTGGGAGAATTCTATAACCTCCGAGCCGTCGACTTTGACAATGGCAAGTAAACTGGAGCACGTGGACAGTAGGGCGCCTACTGGATCAACTGGGCGCCAATCCGCTCGATACGTCGGTGTTGACCCTTCATCGAAATCAAACGCGAGGAACTCTACGAGCTCCTTGACAAGAAGAGGGCGTGATGTTACTGAGACACATCGGAATATACGTTGTGCGTATTTCCAGTTTGCCTTACTGATGCCTTGCAAAATGCGTTCGTACGTGCCGTCAAGGCTCTCTGGTAATTCATCCAAGGCTTGTCGGATTCGTGCGGGCAGGCATTGACGGAGGAACTCCAACTGACAAAACACCCATCTGAACCTGAATCACGAGTTGAGCAACCGCACAGTGGTATCCTGATATGAACTTCTCACATTCCCTGGGCTTTTGTCGTGAGGATTTCGATAACCAGTTCTTTGTCCTCCATTCTCCAATTTTTCATTCTCCGATCAGTGCTGACGACAGACTCGATATAGTTGACGATGTCCTGCATTTGTCCACGCTCTTCGTGCAAGATGACAGTGCGGAAATATAGAGGATCGAGGACATTGGTGATGTCGACTTCGGGTCGGCTCGAGATGCAAATGCGGACGTTTTGGAGGTGTAACTCGACAAGCTCCTCCACGAATGTCAGGACCTTTTCGCGATCGGTAGGCATGCCAAACGTATTAGGACACTCATCCAACCCATCGATAATTATAAAGACTGGTGCTTGTCCTGGGTGTTTAAGTATGGTCTCTAGGCATTCGATAAGCGCGCCATCATTGGGGTCTCGCCGTCTGAGTTTGTACGAAGAATAAAATTTTGAAAGGATGGACGAGTATGGGTCGGAATAGCCACAGAGCTGAACTAGCAGAGATGACACGAGGCCCCTGAGCCGCTTCTTGTGTTCATCCCGGAAGTCACAGTAAAAAAATCCCAACGAAGCGAGTCCTTGCTCTCGAAGGTCATCAATATGATCGATGATACAAGAACTAATTTATTCCATAAGGTTTTTCTCCAGGTATGCTGAAAGATGGACGCACCAAACCACGCTCTTTCCCGCGCCCGCTAAGGACGAATACAAATCGTCATTTTCAGCGGAAATGCAAGTTGTGAGACTCAGGAACCTACGTTTTCCATGAATCCGTAAAAGCGAATCGGGGCCTGACGATTTCCATTTTGCGAAAGTACTGCCTTCTATGAGCCATGTAGACGTTCCTCTCCTGTGGGATTCACGGGCAGTGTCGTGGTTCTTCCACGGATCTGGAGGTGAAAGCCATTTCTCGATATCTTCCCGCAATTTCTCACCTTAAGTGGCTTCAGTATTCCCAGGTTGACAGTACAGGAAATACGAAATAACTCACGTTCTAATTTGTTTATCTTGCCCGCCATTTCTTGCACAGTTTCTGTCAAATAATTATGAATACTGACAACTTATTCTTGTTGACCAAACATACTTAGAGCATCCCGGATACCATCTGCTGATACCTTTCCATCTAGAGGACAGGATGTTCAACAACGAAGG
>QFEY01000384.1:0-10311 GCA_003316435.1 Russula virescens
GATGTGGATTTCTCGGGTCAAACAGCCGCTTCGTCCCATCTCGCGTACCTGCCGAGACACCTGTAAATCGGGCATGGTCCATCCAGTGCCTTGCGGCATATGTGGCGAGAGGAAAATTGATCAGGTTGTCGCTGGTGATTGATTCATCGAGATACAGTAGCATACCCAAACAAACTTGAGCGACAAGTGTATGGGCGGGCGTCATGGAGACATGGTATCGGGAAATAGCGTCCGTGGACTCGGCGAGGCGATTCGAAGTCAGGTATTCTTTCACAGAAAAGTGAGAGAATTCGATAATTTCCGAGCCGTCAACTTTGACGACGGCCAGTAAACTGGAGCATGTGGACAATAAGGTGCCTACTGGATCAACTGGTCGCCAATCCACTCGATACGTCGGTGTTGGCCCCACATCGAAATCAAACGCGAGGAACTCTACGAGCTCCTCGACAAGAAGAGGGCGTGATGCGACTGAGACACATCGGAAGATACGTTGTGCGTATTTCCAGTTTGCCTTGTTGATGCCTTGCAAGATGCGTTCGTAGGTGCCGTCAAGGCTCTCTGGTAATTCATCCAAGGCTTGTCGGATTCGTGCGGGCAGGCATTGGCGGAGGAACTCCAACTGACAAAACACCCATCTGAACCTGAATCACGAGTTGAGCAACCGCACAGTGGTATCCTGATATGAACTTCTCACATTCCCTGGGCTTTTGTCGTGAGGATTTCGATAACCAGTTCTTTGTCCTCCATTCTCCAATTTTTCATTCTCCGATCAGTGCTGACGACAGACTCGATATAGTTGACGATGTCCTGCATTTGTCCACGCTCTTCGTGCAAGATGACAGTGCGGAAATATAGAGGATCGAGGACATTGGTGATGTCGACTTCGGGTCGGCTCGAGATGCAAATGCGGACGTTTTGGAGGTGTAACTCGACAAGCTCCTCCACGAATGTCAGGACCTTTTCGCGGTCGGTAGGCATGCCAAACGTATTAGGACACTCATCCAACCCATCGATAATTATAAAGACTGGTGCTTGTCCTGAGTGTTTAAGTATGGTCTCTAGGCATTCGATAAGCGCGCCATCATTGGGGTCTCGCCGTCTGAGTTTGTACGAAGAATAAAATTTTGAAAGGATGGACGAGTATGGGTCGGAATAGCCACAGAGCTGAACTAGCAGAGATGACACGAGGCCCCTGAGTCGCTTCTTGTGTTCATCCCGGAAGTCACAGTAAAAAAATCCCAACGAAGCGAGTCCTTGCTCTCGAAGGTCATCAATATGATCGATGATACAAGAACTAATTTATTCCGTAAGGTTTTTCTCCAGGAATGCTGAAAGATGGACGCACCAAACTACACTCTTTCCCGCGCCCGCTAAGGACGAATACAAATCATCATTTTCAGCGGAAATGCAAGTTGTGAGACTCAGGAACATACGTTTTCCATGAATCCGTAAAAGCGAATCGGGGCCTGACGATTTCCATTTTGCGAAAGTACTGCCTTCTATGAGCCATGTAGACGTTCCTCTCCTGTGGGATTCACGGGCGGTGTCGTGGTTCTTCCACGGATCTGGAGGTGAAAGCCATTTCTCGATATCTTCCCGCAATTTCTCACCTTAAGTGGCTTCAGTATTCCCAGGTTAGCAGTATAGGAAATACGAAATAACTCACGTTCTAATTTGTTTATCTTGCCCGCCATTTCTTGCACAGTTTCTGTCAAGTAATTATGAATACTGACAACTTATTCTTGTTGACCAAACATACTTAAAGCATCCCGGATACCATCTGCTGATACCTTTCCATCTAGAGGACAGGATGTTCAACAACGAAGGAGTGACACGCCTGATAGACTTGGCCTACCATCCATGACGGTCCTCATGTTCTGGGCTAGGCCGTGGACAACCCCAAGTGTTTGTGCTGCAGTCATATGAGCCTCCTCCACGGTCAACCTGTCGAGTCTTTGTAGCACTGCCTCGACCTCATTGTCTCCGAGCAACTTTTTTACAAATTTCACTGTTCGCGTTCAGTCCAGCCACGTACGGTTGCCATGAGGTCGTACTCACGCGGCCGTTTCTTCTTAATCTCTTTGGTCACGAGAGCGATTGTGGAAAGTAGTTCCACTATTATTTTGACAATAATCTCTCCCATTGCCGCCGTGGTGGGCAGTTTGGTGTAGACCTCGAGTCGGTTCAGAAAGTGTTCGATGGTCTCGAGTAGGTCAACGAGCGCATCATAGCTTGCGCTGACGTCCTTGATCACCTGTTATACTTGGACATCAGAATGACATATGATCAGAAACCGGAGAACACGTACGGAGAGTAGGACAGCGAAGCCAGCAAATACTGCCTTTGCGGGCGGGAATGGCTATAGAACGAAAGTCAGGAACTGAGAAGACCTGAAACCGACATCCGACGTACCAGACCAACACCCTCGCCAAGAACTGTACTTGTCGAAAGCGCATGGAGGACATGGACCGCTCGCTTGAGTGATTTATGGATTTTGCTATCATCTCCTCGAAACTTGGCGAAGGCGTGAGCTTGCTGCTGAAGGATGTCCGTGATAGCATCAACGGAATTGCAATTTTCGAGTTGCTTTGAGAGAGGATGATCGACCAATTTCATCCCCGTCTGCTTTTCATAGCTCTCCAGGGCAGCATCAAAGAGCGACTGAAGATTAGAGCTAGATGTGTTAATCATAATATAGTGATAGGAGTATCTGTGAGGATGGGATAGAGGTGGAAGTCGTGGGGAAGGGTGAAGGAAGGGACGGGCAGAAAAAGCACTGACACAGCCACATTATCGATAGACGACTGATAGACGCCAATCCCGGCCCAATGGCACCTTCCAGTTAGGTTTTGAATCGATTGCTTGGATCGTTTGAGGATCCAGGTCATCCTCACTCGCCAAGTCTAACTAGCTAAAGGCATTTTTGATCAAATTCGGAGGTTCGTACAGTTTGTATTGGTTTCTTATGTCCCTGTTTCCGGTACGCTGCGTATGCCCCCAACGAAAGCGTTGGGGAAAGCTACCGCTTTATTTCCCGTCCGGCGATCTCCGGGTTTGCGCCACCGTCACCGCCTCGCTCGGCTAATTCCTGCCGCCCATGTCCTCTCTGCCTAGAACCGCACGTATATCATGATTGTCATCTAATACTCCTAAGGGATGCCTTCATCTGTGCGATGGTTGACGTTATGGTCTTGCGTGGGATAGCGGCGGTCAAGGCGCCTGTGCCAGTCTCCGACTCTGAGTCTCTCCTCTTGTTCGAGTGACTTTTTTCCTTGCTTTTCTCAAGTGGTCGTTGGTAACCAATGATATGGAAAATGTCGACAGAAACCACACTGAATAGGTAACGTGGCGTAACTGAAGAGCCAGAAAGACCAACATTACGCTGGTACCTTTTATATTTCGGGTGTCATTGGCAATTATCACATGAAATCTAATAAATGTACAGCGTACTAAACAGATTCGCCCTCTTCATGAACTTCCTCCTCATACCCAGCGGATCACAGCTTACACGGTAACTGATACAAAAAAAAGACTTGAACTGCATTCTTGTACTGCTTGCATTTGCTGCCAAATCTTCATGTTTGACTGTGCCTACGATAAAGTATCAACAAAGGTAAGTATACTAGTAGGAAGTACGCGAGATACACCTTGTGTCACCTTGTGAAACCAGGGGCTATTCAAGGTATTTCCAGTTCGGCAGCGGAGAAAGGTGAGACGGAGATGGGATGCGTGGCCTCCAGGCTGCAGGGAGTATCTGCATTGAGCTTAACCCATGAGAGTAGGCCCGAGATCGTGAGTCGAGTTTGTTTGCGAAGGCGGGATGCGAGAGAATCAAAGGCATCGACCAACGCGTCGGAACGCATCAATAAGACGTTTTCTTAATTTTTACGTTAATTTTTGAATTTATTTTCAAAAATAACGTATAGGCAAGTATTTGCCGTGCGTACAAGCGAGCCGGATGACAGTGTCCGCTCCTGTCACGACACGAATGACCGCGACGGCCATGACAAGGATTAAATGCGCCACGTCCATGACTTTCCCTCTCGTGCTCATCGCTCACTTGCCAAAATGAGCCCAATCGACTACTCGTCAGCAAATTTCTCAGTCTCACCACCAAAATGGCCCTCTTCCGCAACATCGGCAATCTGGCCCGTGCCATGTGGCTCGAGCATGTGAATGCGCCTGTATGGAAGTGGGAGTTTGTCAAGGCCGCTCTCTCGACCCCATCAGTAATATAGTTGTGTTCGCACCAGAGCTGCTCATCGCGTCTGCGAGCGTGGTGTTCATCCACGAGAAAAGACCCCGTGCGTTTGTGTGGGTGTTCCCCTGGGATGGCCCCCTCCTGTTCGCGACTTCCATCAGGTGCGGTCTTGCATTGTCGATTCCCTTCCTTTAAAGTCGGAAGAAGCTGAATACACTTAGCAGACTCTACCCACATTTAGCCGCCTTCCCCGAGTCCCAGCATGAAATCCGCAATTTTTCGTCGCAAGGAATACCCCCATACTCCTGGGACACATTCATGCTCACGCAATCTGGGGTCCTCTCCATTCGAGCGCTTCCGCCCGGTCTACGCAGATCCAGTCATCCTCGGTGAGGTATGTGCTTGTGTATCCAATCATCCTCACCCCCCAAAAAGATAATCTTTTGTCAGCTTCGCATGGATGAAGTACTTCAGATAAACAAATGCGGCTTATTCTGGGCCTTTCTCTCATTGTTCTCCGAACATGGCTACTGCGCACTCGGTGAAGTACTAGCCCAGATCTCGATGCCCGTCTGGCACCTGACATCCCCATTATCGACGCGTCGGCGCCGAGCAAGCTTTCCTACAACTCGTTGCTCACCCGCCACGCCCTGATACACTACACATCGTTGACCTTGTGCAGCAGAATAACACCTTCCGTGGTATAAAACTCCCTTGTTCCCTCCCAACGAATACACTCGGACTGAGTGCTGAAAGACCAAGGTTTGTTTCTCGCTTGCTTGCCATTGCTATAATCATTCGCTGACCCGGGCTTTCTCATTTCATGCCTAGCGGCGCATTGCATATGAGTTCGACGATAATGACAGTTGGCCGCACGTACTCGGAGCGCTGGGCGGGCGCGTGTCCGACGCTGACCTTTATTATGCTAGTGGCTGGGTATGGTTTGCATTTAGCACGGGCAGGTGTGCGCACTCGTAATATTGACTCACAAGGCACCTCCTACCTTTTCCTTATTTATTTATTTTGTGCGTCCGTTTCCCTACTAGAGAGTGCGATTCTCAGTTCTAATGATTCTTAATGATTCCACTATTTTCATATTACTATGAGGGTGCGCCGTTCGTCATGCGGGTAATCCAGACTCCAGCAGTGGCAGATACTCTTCAGCATGGGTCGCCCGTGGCCCTCGTACTCCTAATTGCAACACTTATTAAATATGGTTTGAAATGAAACGTTGGATCATTGATTTGTTTCCCACTGAGTGGGCCTTGGAGAAGACAAATGTCATGAGGGTTTTCTTCATATATAAGTATCGATATGTCATCGCGTCATCAACTAAACCAAGACAAACTAACAGTAGACCATGACAAAATAAGAAGTAACGAGGTAAGAAAAGACAATAGACATGGAGGAATGGATCGGGCTAGTCCCGTAGCAAAAACACATTACTGGCTTGGGAAAAAGTACTATGTGGGGGAAAAAGTCAAATAGTTACATGCAAAACCCTCTTATCGCACTTTCATGGGTGACGGAGAATGCGGAAGGACGTTCAGATGGTTCTTGTCATGGCTTTCTGCAGATGGAGTCAAAATCAGCTATGTCATTGCCAAGAATTTATAGGAAAACCAGCTCACAAACTTTATCAATATCGTCAGCTCGATTAGACTGGTGGTCCTCGCGCCGTAGGGTGTTTGTACTAACGCCATGAGCTAATACCGTTGACTCGGATGATATAGGGTAGAGGAAGGCTTCCATTGGAATAGGCAGATTATGGTCATCAAAATCGTTACGTGAGCCAACTGTTTCAACACTTCGTGTAGCGTGCTGAGCTGAGACATTCGAAAGAACTGAGAGCGGGGCAGCGACTGAATATGAAGGCGAAGATTCAGATGTGTGGCGGATGTCATCGACCCCGGGACGTAAGAAGGTGGGATCCATGGAAAGGTGGAGCGGCTCGGAAATGGCACCTCTACTGACCAGTGGAGAAGGGATGACTGCTTCCATTTCTTTGACTTGTTGAAAAGCTAGATTGCTACGGGCACGGGAGGCTGAACGACTCGGAGGGATGGGCTTGACCAGGTCGGAGATAGGGGAGAGTGTGGGAATGCCTTGAGTAGCGCCTACTGTGGTAACATCCGGAGACGTGGCCACAAGACCTTGGCCACCGAGAGGGGCAGGGTGAGGGTTATCGCGTTCGCGTATGGAGGAAATGATCTCGGTCAGGGTCCTTCGTACTGGTGACCGAAGCTGTTCGTCGTCCCATCGGCTCAGAGAAGGCACCACTTCAACCAACCGCAGCGCTCCATGCCAACGCCTATTGAGAAGGTGGTCTAGGACCATTGAAGCTCTGTCCGAACTCAGTGCCGCATGGGCGGCCTTGAGACAGATGACAAGTCAGTGAGCTCTTTCCGATTCGGAGAACGAATCCGATGAGAAAGTATTGTCCAAGAATTCACGCAGCGCGTCAGCGAGCTCGTCCTGAAACTCATTTGGCAGATGCTCTCTGAGATCGATGTGGGCCTTTGAAGACATGAAGCCAGGGATAGACTTGAAGAACTTCTCTAGTTCATCGGATTTGCCCCGATATGATTGAAATGTCGACTCTAGAATCTGGGCGTCTATCTTGGCTGATGTCCTCGAAATAATTTCTTTGGCTACGTTTTGACGGCCTTTAAGAAACCCGTCGCGGTGGTACTTGCTCAGCTCACCATAGCGCCTCCCAGTATTATCGCAGAGGCCACGAAGGGGTGCTGCGTAGGAACAAACCTGATGGACTGCGTATAACATGCCGAGGTAAGCACGAAAAACATAGGGAGAAAATGGAGAGTAAAACAACGTGTCGGGCCTGTAAATCACCTTTACTGTATGGCGCATATAAATCATCAGTAGGATCACGATAAGAGAAATTACAGCAATAAAGACATCGCGGTTGACATTGCGGAGATAAATGGCGACACCGATGGTGTAGAAGAGGATGGATAGAGAAAGTATGTAGAAGGACGGTGTGCTGTTTCTTGGCAACGTGTCGGACCCGCGGGCATCATTGACAAAGATGGCACGGATCTGCGCTCGCTGTTCTGGGGTATGTGATGGCTGCTGGGTGACCATGATGTATCGCTGTGCCCAGTCCAGTTGTAACGCCGACATAATGGCGGCCGCAATACTGAAAAAGCTACTCATGAAAAAGAATGCGTTCCCATATATGGCATATTTCGGCGCTGAGAACACTGGTGGTTTGGCCAAAGATGTTGGAATAGACGTAGGAGAATTTGAGCTTGCGAGGAGCTGATAGATATTCTCGAGATAAAATGCGGAGATATCCTGCGAGTTTGGCCTCAGGTCTTGGAATGTGACAGTGAGCGATGTGGCGACGACGGTCAGAAATAAGGTGGCCTATGCTCTTCCGTTCAATCTGTGCAGCTACGTCGAGTCTAAGATGAGGGCTCACGAAAATTATTTTCCCATCTGCGTCCTTTTGACATCGTTCGGCAATATCTTTGTCTTCTTCCTGTGCAATCTCAGAGTACATGGAATAGAGTGGCCATGAGCTATCAGAATCGTGGAGTTCTCTTGGACCGCATAGCGACTGCGGACTCGGCGCTGATCCGAGCTGGTTGTGGCGGCCGTCGGCTACACATGTTGGTGAATTTGGTGTAGTAAGGTAGAGAAGTGGATAAAATACCTGTATTGTTTCCCCTTTCGATATCTTGGGGAGCAACTTGAGACATTGAATAGATGATATGGGATACTGGGGCGATGCAAGTACAAAAGTTTGGGGAAAGTCAAAGGACGGCCACTGCGAGGAGGCCTCAGCCTCAGCCGCACAGAAAACATGAGGCGAACACGCCTGCGGAGTGAGAAAGCAGATAGTGATCGGACAGATACGTCGTCTTCCATAAAATGGCCTGGAGGTACGAGCCCTTCATAAAATGAACCAACGTGCACAAACGCAGCTGACAGATGGGCTACCCTGGGTCATTTTGGACTAACCGGGGCTTAGAACAAAAGATGGCATATCTCAATTACTATGCTATCAGTTTTTGCCGCAGCGAGGATAAAAAATGGACCTCAGAGTTGAGACATCAACGAGAGGGCAGACACTCTGTCCTTTATGAAAAGTAGGTTGTGTGATAAGGGTGATGCCGCCCATCCTTGGTGAAGTTCAGCGAAGTGAAAAGGTAACACACGACACGACAGGCGGGCCGTGCCGAATGAATTCGAGTTCCGAGACCACGTGACCCTCAGGTGAGCCTTGGCCGAAGTTACGTTTCACGTTTCTTGTCCAGTTTGCGTACTTATGAGGTTTTCGTCCACATTGCCTCTTGCTTTGTACAAGATTATGCACATTTTCCGGAAATTTCCTTCACATCGCCTACTTTCTTGCATGAGTGAACGAGGTAATGTCGCCATATGCTTACCTGAGCTTCATTACGCATCGTAGTTGGCAGAATATATGTTTCACATTTCAGCCGATCAGCGCTCAGCGAGAATCACCATTCTTGTCTCACAACAGAAGTTTTCCCGGAGGCTTCCTTCATTCGCTCTCTGCAGTCATAGCTACGATGAAATCGTGCTTGATGTGGCTTGCCTCTAATCCTTACATACGGACACCAGTATTTGCTACTGTAACGTCATATTCACCGTGTTAGTAATTGGTGATAGGGCTCGTAGACAAGTGAGAGAATGAGTTGTAGTCGGTGGATATACGCAGCGGCCTTGATGCCGAGCTCGGACTCGTGGGAATCCCAGCTATCAAGCAAGTCCACGCGGTGACGGCCGAAAGCGATTGGCACTTTTTATACACAACGTGCGTCATCTCAGTCAAGGATCTGTTCAGACTGACATAATGCCGATGGAAATGAGTAACACTTTACAAATGCACCTTCTATACTACCCCGACTGCCCTTTCTCGTGTCACATACTACCTCCTCGTCGCCATCTCCACAAGAACGAGTCTGTTTTGGCCTTTAAGTAATGCCAATGGGCCATGTCACAAGCACGGTCACACATTGTTTCATCAGGCCATCGTATACCCCAACACATCGTTCATCCCTACCGCTCTCTACCGTTTGCGAAAGATTATGTTTGCGTGACAATACTCTGTCTCTGGTCTTTTCGACGGGTACTCGTTATTACCATCGCTGTCCTCATCTTGGGTCAACTCTTGCTTCATCGTCAGACAAAGTAGGGCACAGATAGATAGTATGGACCAGATCTCTTTCCTACCCACGTAGATTGACTAAACATGCATCCCGAAGGTATTGCCAGATATATCCCACATCATTTCCACAGTGGTATCCAGGACGATACCGTGTTCTCTGTGCACCCCACTATGTAACTGAACGCATATACCGGTCTTCTGCGACGATCGACGTAGTGGGCCTTGTGGTCTAAGTACTCATGTAGGAGCAGCAACACTTGCTATATCTATGTAGTGGTCCGGATGTCGAGGCCATCATTGATGATATCATTGAGCAAGTCTTTGGGGGAATGGCAAACATCAATCCTTCAAGTTGAGCATCAGAACGGCTTGGTATTTTGTGTTGACGTGGCATATTAATCGACGGAGCTATGTACGCACCCATCTTCCGGCTTTACAAAATAATGATATTGTGTTGAGGTTCGGAGCGATACACATATATGGTAGGTCTCGGACCGGACCGACAACCCGCCGTGATACTATATTGGGGACACGCCCGACTGTGTGTGCGGATGTTTCACCTATGATAGCGCAGCTGTATATATATATTCCAAGGGAAAAATAGTAAAGGTTGCCGTTGTTCTCCCCTCCATACACCTCTGAAATTAAGAGGTTATGGGCCCTGCTGCGAACTAGGCCCTCAGATCAAACAAAATTATCTACTCCCCCTTGCTGAACTCATGAGTTTCAAGGCTTCTCAGTCTCGCCCTCCAAGGCAGCCTCGAACCCCTAGCCCCTATTCAGGAAATGAGACTGATGATGACGACTGATAAGGCCTTGTCTGAAGCCTTACTTGCGGTAGCAAGCCTAATGAGGTGCGAGTAGTCAGCAGTGTTCCAAGCGAAGTCACGTCGTGCCTGATTAGGAAGGTGCTCGGCCCGGGTAGGACCGGAACGTGGTGCGACTCTGAAGT
>QFEY01000387.1:0-12196 GCA_003316435.1 Russula virescens
TACGGTAAGCATGATAGCGAAAGCAGCAAATACTGCCTTCGCAGGTGGCCATGGCTATGGAATGTTCACTAGAGAGGAAAAGTGGCCAAGCGATTACAGACTTACTATGCCAATGCCTTCACCGAGAGTAGTGCTGGTAGACAGCGTGTACAGTATGTTGATAACAGACTTGAGTGATTTCGTGATCTTTCCATCTTCTCCTCTGAATTCGCGGAACCTCAGTGCATGCTCTTGAAGAATGGAAGAGATAGAGTCGACAGAATCGCAGTCTTCGAGTTGTTTGGCGAGGGGATGGTCATCCAAGTTTGTCCCAGTCTGGTCCGCATAGTCTTGCAAAGCGGCATCAAACAGTGACTGGAAGGAGGAGGGTGAAGAGGGTTGGGTCATATCGATGTTGAAAAGAATGGTGGCCTATGAAAAATGAGCATAATTCTAAGATGAGACGGTAACTAAGCCACGGATGGTCCCGGATCGCGATTAGATAGTGGTGGGTCACGTGGGAGGGAATTGAACGAGAGCAGACGCACTGCCCCATGAATTGCGATCGATAACTGCTGCATCACATTTGCTAAGAATCACACTCCCGTAGCGCAAGATCGTTATCGGCAGCAAATTGAGTGCTCATGTGTATTCATTCTTCGCCTGGACACATGGTCTAATATCGAAATTATCAGAGATATAACGCCGAGACGTTACTGTGTTTTTCACGTGACTTGTCGCCGCGAGAAATTTTGTAAAAAAAATCGGGCACATTGTTTCAATTATATCTCCTCAACGAGCCACCGGAATTCAAAACTAATTGCACCAATCCACTCTTCGTAATGTAGGGATTATGGCTTTAAATAACCGAAGGGCAAACAACGAGGTTTGAAGGTCCAGGAGCCATCGGAATTCAAGAATGACTGCACCAATCAACTCTCTATAATGTACACATCATGGTTTTGATTGACCGAAGAGAAAACAATGAAGTTTGAAGGTTTCGGGAGTGTTTTGGGATCTCGGGATTGTGTGATTTTTCTTACAAATTTTCCCGCGCGCGACAAGTCACTTGAAAAACACAGTAAGCGAGATAGAAGACGAAGCTCGGTATTTTGGCGGTGTATTACTATCCTACACAGCCAGACCGCGCTGCGTCAGTCTTGACCAAAATATGATAATTACCAAAGTCCGACCCTTTTGGATTTCTGAAATAGGACTGGCGCGTGTACATTACTCGTAATTGCACGGTCACCAGGTGGCACTCATGATTTAGAAGGTATATGCGACAGGATTCCTGCACACGCCCGAGCTGACGAACAAACCTTATATGTCGGGTCGCAGTGGCATGGCACGTGGGTCTCTTAGACCAAATCATTCAAATTGTACCGCTTCATTGGGATTCGTCTCTTGGGTGGTGACGATAACTCGTCGATTTGAGGTGTCAAAAGTGGATGTCCAAATACTCTTCAGTATGGTAATAGACCGAATAGTGACTACATGTTCGTGATACAGAAGTAAGCCGTCTTTTACGAATCAAGCTGCAACATACTTTCCAGCACAGTGCGCTTCGAGCTATCACTGTCCCCGAGCATTTCCTTGAGACTAGAATGCTAGTCCCATGTGTATTGTCGAGTTGCATCCCACCGTCGCGTCAATACTTCAGATGCTACCTGGAACGGTATCTGACCATCATCACCCCGTGTTTGGATACCGGAACCGTGCTGAGTAGCATCCGTACAAAGTCAAGATATCCCCACTGGGACGTGAGATGTGCCGGAAGTCGTATTGTTTGCAACTCGGGCGTTCACACACTTAGCATTCTCGAGAAACACGCGAACAGTATCTGGGTGTCGCCACATTACCGCGTGATGCAACGGAGTTTGATTTAGCTGTTGCCGTCCCTGACATCTTTATGCTCTAGGAAGACTCTGAGAAACCTCAGCATGGCCCAGTTGAGATGCCACACCCCACTCAGTCTCGCCATAGTCAAAAAACCTAAACATTTAGGTTCTGTGACTGCTCGACAATTATGAACTTGATCAGTTAAGTTTGTGACAAGGTTGTGTTGACCATATAGAGACGTATAACCAAAAGACTGTCCTGGTCCGTGAGAGATGACGGGACTTGTTTCCCTGCTCGTGGGCGATTTGAGACCGTGAATCCAAGACCATCTGTAGAAGGATGTTCGGGTGAAAAGGAATGGCCCGCTGTATCTTAGATGCTTGGTGATACACTCTCGAACCGGGAATTCCAAGCTAATGCCCTGCAGCATGCTCAGCGAGAGTAAGGTTCCTCACGTTGCCCTTAGTGGTGTCCTCGTCAGTGTGTAGCGGAGCACCTAGGTAGGCTTGCATGACAATCGTATGAGCTGGCGTGATGGGAACGTGTTTTCAGGAATGACATGTCATACTTCGGCAAGGCACTTCGACCTCAAAGAACTCCAGAGTCAATCGACCAGAAGTGTGAGAGTTGATTCGTCGCTGAAATTAAACTGAATGCAACTCTGCGAACTGTCCAGAACGAAGTGGACAAGAAGCGCTGACAGATATCGAAGGGTTGGCATCATATGCTCGGCTCTAGCGTACACAGCCAAACCGAGCGCCATCCATGGTCCAGGGATCATCCAGCTCCTATCTCCCAGACTATCAAGAACACTTCCAGCGAGAGTTAGTAATCAGGTGAGGAGATAGCAAACTTATACTTCAACACTTTTCGCGGAGAACGGGGTCTCGCATTTCATGCCCTCAGGTGTAATCAAGTTCCTGCCTACACGAAAAGAGTAGAGATGTGAGAAGCGGACGAGACGTGCCTCATCACCTCGTCATGAACACCCTGCTCTTGCACAGCCCTCCGCCCTCCGCTGTTGCAACGCCTTGCTGTTGTACCGGGACATCTGCGAAGATTTATGTGTTTTCGATTGCGAAGCCAGGCGGAAGGTAGAGGATAAGGCATCGGAAAAAGGTGAACCATAAGAATGGAAAGGGCCTACTATGTGTACTTCTGTGTTATGCGCGAGTGAGTGAGGGAGTCGAGTGGGTTGGGGCCGTTCAGACCGCACCCCACTTATTCGGTAACTCCCGATGAGCTTCGCCCAAACTTTAAATGCCTTCAATCGCTTTGTCACTAGTGTGTCGCAGAACAATCGACTTGGACTCTCGATTTGCAGCTCTGATTGAACGAGTCGTACACGCCTGGTTGCTGCCACATTTGGGCTGCATTACCACATTTAGAGTAGAGCTACAGCTCTGTGAACTAAACAGCGGGTATTACCGAGCTGAGATTGCCTGTGGAGTTCCGCCAGTTGGTGGACCACCGGGCCGTTTACGTTTATTCCACCAACACCACCAAACCCGGACTCAGAGGGCTCCTTGAACCACTACCACCACCAGGTACGGTTTTACCGCAGCAAAAGCTGGGGCAAGGATGGGCAACGTCCCACGAGTAACATTGGCCCCCGTCACCTGTACCTTGAGTAAACCTCTGCCTCACCGACATACCCATGTTGCCCCAGTAGCCTACCCACCAGTACCATCTACTCGCTACCACATAGCCAGCACTCTGTACCACTAATACTTAATAGAACCGCACACCTTTCACCTAGCTCATGCCCAACTCTAACCTGTGTGATCCTTCCCCCAAACAAGCCCCTGCCTGAACACTACCAACCCAACCCCCAGCCAATGCAACACCACCTGCACCCTCCAACCTCCCCGGAACCATACTATGACCCCCCGCTGCCATGAATGCCACCTAGTGCATTGCACCAACCCACAATCCATGTGGCACCTCTATTGTCCCTACCTCACCTCCGATCTCCACGCAACGCCACCACCCACTCCTTATTGCCTATCTAGTACATACCACCTGCCACCTACCCGACTACCAAATTCACCCACCACCTCACCACCGTCCAACTCCCTCCACCCGCCAAATGCCCCAAGCCACTCAACCAACCCTCTTAAATACCCCCATCCTACCCCATCCCCTTGACCCCCAACGCTACCCAAATGTCGTCCAACTCCTCCACCAAAGAAACATCCCACAAGTCCTCCACCGCTGCCCGCCTAGCTGCCTCCAGTGGCCCTGCTGCTGCCACAGCCGAAGCGAGGAAAAACAAGAAAAAGAAACCTAGTAAGCTCCCCGCTACCAGCACACCAATTACGTCTAACTCCCTTCAGTGGCCCCTCCGCAAGAAAACACAGAGGACATGGTGATCACTCCCCCACCCATTGCGCACAGCATCATCACTGTCCCCATCCCGGCCAGCTCAGTCATCCACGCTCCCCAACTTGCCCCTGGAATACCTGCCAACAGTGGCCCACCAAGCCCTTCGCCTCCGCCTCTCCCGTCTACTCCCCCGCCAATGGATGACTTGTCCCCATCTCCTCCACCCACTCCTACTCCTCGCATGTCCTCAGCTCGCTCTTCAGAAGCTCCCTCTGACAACCCAACCCCACTCCTCGACCTGGATGCCCTCATGGCCCGCCCGGCTCCACTCCCTCTTACCTCCGCCCCGGACCCCATCCCAGATGACCCCCCATTCTGCTCCCTCCCTAGACGCCTACCCGCTACTTCCCGCTCTGAGGGTGACCTCTTTGAAGCCAGACCCCACCAGCCTCACGCCTCCTCCATACAAGCACGCATCGAAAAGGATGCTGCTCTGCGCTCACTAGAACCCAGTGGCCTCTCCCGTGACCCCCTCAGCCGATACACCCGAGCCCTCATGCTGACAATTCACGATGCATTCCCCACTTCTCTCTATGACCACATCGACTTCCACCTCCTCGAATCCTGGGAGAGATGCCCAGGTGAAAAACTCCTGGTCCAACCCTTCAACAACGTGGCAAATGACACTGCCCAGCACGACATAATCCGCTCCTGCATCTTCTCTGCCGTTGCTGAAATCACGCAGGCCAAACACTTCCGGGTCTCTGCCCCCAAACAAAGCAAGAAGGCCATCGACAACCACTGCGTTCCAACGACCTTCCTCGTTTACAATCTATCTGCCGACCAGCAGAAAACTCTCCTCGACCGCTATGTCTGGGCCTCCCCCCCCATTACCTTCCGTGTTGCACCCACTGATCTACCATGCCCCAACTTCCTATTCTCCATCAAAGGCCTTGGAACCATGGTCAATGAAGACGTCCATGAGATTGTCCAAACTGTCTGGCATGATGACGAGTCCACCGCCTTCTTGATCTACACGACCAACCTCTCCCCACTTCCAGAGCGCCGAAAGGTGGCAGCATCCCTCCAATCCTTCATCGACTCCATGTACATCACTCGCCTCGACACCAAAGAACGTGGTGACATCCTCTGCCCTCGCTTCAACATCTATGCAGATGGCTCCCTCATCCACAACGATGACACCTGGTCCAGTATCCGCACCTACTTTGCCAAACGAACCTACGCAGATGACCTCATTGGGCTTGGCACCACTGAGACCCATCTCCCCCCTTGCTCCCTCTGCCACGGTGTTGACCACCCCAGGGGCCTCTGCCCCTTCCCTGCCATCGAAGGCTGGAACGGCCCCAGCATCCAGACACCTAACAGAGGGGAAAGAGGACGCGGCCTAGGCCCCAGAACCTAGAATTACATACCATGTAAACACGATACACTCCCCGAACGATAGCTCTACTACATGTTGTTCCTAGAACCGATACACCATGTAAACCTACCCCTATGTTCTATGTACTCCCCCACACTATGTAGTCCCTTCTTCCCCAATAGAATCCCTGCCGTTCACCTGCTGCAACCAACTGTCTGCCACTCACCCAATACGTGCCAATGCCACTGCACACCTGCACAAGCCGTCTAAACCCCCAAATGGACATTACCACTCCACAACGATTGCCCCGCCACACTCGGCCTGAGATACAACCTCAACACACCTGTATGCCACCCAATCTCACACTCACCGCCACCCAAATGCCTTCCCCAAAGCCCGGCATGCTCGGCAACCCCCCATGCGTCCCACACATTTATACCTGGCCACCCTGTAATCTCTGCCCAACAACAATGCCTCCCCGACCATCAGGACGACTGCTGCGCGGCTGCCCCAACACCCGTCGGAACCAAACACCCCACCAAAATGAACCTGCACCCACCTTAGTGCCCCCTGCAACCAGCCCACCCGCACGCGCCCACCCGCGCCATGACCCACCGTCACCCTTACCCACACGGCCACAACCGCAAAATGAGCCTAAAAAGAGAGCCAACATAAATATAGCTACCCTGAATGTAAATGGCCTCTCTGCCCCATCGAGTAATATGAATTTCATGAGTAAATGGGCCACGATTAACGCCACCCTCAACAAACATAAGCTTGCCATCCTGGCACTCCAGGAAACACACCTGGATCAGGACAAAGTCGACCGCCTCCAGCAGAGATACGGTGAAAAAATGGAAATCATCTACTCACCTGACCCTGACTCCCCACGCAACACCGCTGGAGTGGCATTCGTGATTAATAAGAAAAGAATCACACCGAAAGAATACTCAGCACATGTGATTATCCCCGGAAGAGCCCTATTCCTAAAACTAAAATGGCATGAGTCGGAGTCCATGTCTCTACTAAACATATACGCATCTATCCACAAACCCAGCCACCCGGCCTTCTGGTCTAAGATCCGAGATGAACACACCGCTAAGCACCTCCCAATCCCAAACTTTACGCTAGGAGACTTCAACCTAGTCGAAGACCCCATTGATAGATCCCCGAACCACTCCGATGACCCATCGGCCACCTCAGCCCTAAGAGACCTCCATCTTGCTTGGGACATCCAAGATGCCTGGCGACATGCCCACCCAAACCAGTGTGCCTACACCTTCAGGAAAACTGTAAATGGCCAACAAGCCCTCTCAAGGTTAGACCGCATCTATGTCGCGAGACACCTAGACCCCCTCACCTTTGACTGGAAGATAATGCAACCCATCGTCCCAACAGATCACTGGATTGTAAGCATCAAATTTGCACCCCGCGATGCACCATACATCGGCAAAGGCCGCTGGACCTGGCCCCTGCACACCCTTGGGAATGAAAAGCTCCTCACTGCGATAAGCGAATGAGGAATCGTCCTCCAGAATGCACTCGATGACCTGAAAGCCCACAACACCGAAAGATCCACATCCAACCCCCAGCTACTCTGGAAAGACTTTAAAAAAGACATCAGAAACATTGCCAAGACGCACACCCGCAATTCGTACCACAAAGTATCAACTCGGATTGGTCGCCTTGAAAGCAACCGCCAGGAACTAATAGACCGCCCTGACTTTAATACAAACAACGACCTGAGAATAAGAGAAGCCTACCTGGCCCATGAGATCGAACACCTAGAACGAGTCAAAGCACGCCAGGACCGAGACATCTTCAAAGCCCGAATGACCGACCATGGGGAAAAACTGGGCGGCGTATGGTCTGCCCTCAGCAAAGTATCCAAACCCCGAGACCTAATACACCGACTCCAAACCCCCGGCTCAAACCCACCCCAATATGAGCGACACTCCAACCGGATGGCTGAACTCACACGCAACTACCACAATGACCTGCAGGTTGAGGACCTAACCCCCTTCGACGACCCAGGTGAACATGAGCAGAAACTCCGCAGCATAACGAGCGCCCTACCTGCATCCCAACTCCTCCAAGAACCCTCCCTAACCCCGATGAACTGGCCTACAACACAGAACCAGGTCGCAAAAGCAATTGACCTAGGAAAAAACAAAACAGCCACAGGCCTTGATGGATGCCCCTACGAACTTTGGAAAGCCCTAAAAACTCGCCATGAATCCCATTCAGCCCGCCCAAACACCCCATCCTTTGATATAGTTAAGACACTTACCGAGATATTCACCGACATACAGACCCATGGTGTAGACCCCAACACTGAGTTTGCACACGCCTGGATGTGCCCGATCTATAAGAAAAATGACCCGACTATAGTTAGCAACTACCGCCCCATCTCCATCCTGAACACAGATTATAAGCTCCTCACCAAAGTCATGGCCCTACAACTTAACGACCATGCACATGCCCTAATACACAATGACCAAGCGGGCTTCGTCCCGAGGCGGTCCATCTTCAGCCACATTCGGCTAGCGAAAGCTATCATTAACTATGCTGAGTTAACCGAAGAAAATGGGTCAATTATACTGCTAGACCAAGAGAAAGCATATGATAAAATCCGTCACGATTACCTTTGGCACGTGCTGGAATCTTTCCAGATCCCACAACCCTTCATTAAGACCATGAAAGCGCTCTATGAACACGCCTACACCCGCGTTGCAATAAATGGAGTCCTGAGCTCCCCCTTCCAAATCCTGCGAGGAGTACGACAGGGAGACCCCCTCTCATGCCCAATCTTCAACCTGGCTATTGAGCCCCTTGCCTGCCTCCTCCGCAAAGACCCCATACTAAGAGGGATCCAAGTCCCAGGCCTACCAGAAAAAATCATTGCAAGATTCTTTGCGGATGATACCAGCCTTTACCTCAACAGTATGGACCAATTTGACCATATACAACGAATACTCCATGACTGGTGCACGGTCTCCGGTGCTAAGTTCAACCTTGAGAAAACTGTAATAATACCTATCGGTTCCCCAACCCACCGAGCCCAAGTCACCGACACCCGAAAAATCAACCCGCTTGACCAGGCCGAATTTGATGCACGCATCAAAATTACCGCAGATGAGGAAGCAACCAGATACCTTGGGGCATGGATAGGGAATGATACAAACGAAGCAACCCCATGGGAGCCTATTATCGACAACATTAACAAAGCCCTAAACTTATGGAGAAAAGCTTACCCCTCGATGATGGGACGAAAACTAATAATACAAGCCGTCATAGGCGGACACACCCAGTTCCTATCAAAAGTTCAAGGCATGCCCAACCATGTCGAATCAACACTCACCAAAATCATGCGTGACTTCATGTGGGAAGAAGACTCATTGCCCCGGATAGCACTGGACTTCCTCCAACGCCCCCGAGATCATGGCGGTCTAGACCTGCTTAACCTCCAAGCACGAAATGAAGCCATTGAGATCATATGGCTCAAATCATACCTAAACCTCTCCCCAACACGCCCTGAATGGGCTGTCATCACCGACGCAATACTAGCCATAGCTGCCCGCCCTGGCACCGTTGCCCGCGCCCGAAGAAATCCATTCCTACAGACCTGGGAAACCACCCTTAATGGACCCCGCTCCAAACTCCTCAGCAACGACATCATAAGAATGCTGAAAACTGCGAGAAAATACAAAACCAACCTGGCAGCCATCCGCATAGCTGTAAACCTACAAGCGCAGCTTCCTGCCTGGTATCACATCGCCTCAACACCACGCCCAATGACAACCTCTGCCTCCAAGTGCCTCTTAACGAAACATGGCAGTGCCACAGTTGCAGACCTACTCCATACATCAGCGAGACTGCAGAATCCCAATGGAAACCCACCTCATTCCCCGAACCCAACCTGCCCGTGCCCTGACTGTGAGAATGACAGATCCACAAACTGTCTCAACCCCCACCGATGTGCGTCAGAGGCCCTTGAAAGACTCCACCGAATCTACCCCAAACTAAACCCACTGCGCCTGGGCGATCCACATGACAACCTCTCCTTGACTGGAAGACGAAAAATCCAGAACAACCTCGAACATGAGCGAAGAGGCGAGATCCTATTCGACCCATCCATCACATGCAAAGATCACCTTGCAGATTGCTTCCGGATCTTCACTGACCCGTCACATCTTACCCACATCCCAGCCCAACGCTACTACACTGTTGGGATAAGACACCGTGCCCGTACTGTCACCATACACACTGACGGAGCCTGCCTGAACAATGGTAAATTCAATGCCCAATGCGGGAGCGGGATCTACCTTGGCCCAAATGATGACCGAAACCTTGCCTTCCGTCCACCTGGCAATCTACAATCTAACCAAGCTGGTGAAATCATAGCAATCCTCAAAGCGGCCTCAGCTATCCCGAAGTTCTTCCCCTTGAAAATCGTCTCAGATTCCCTATATGCCATCAATGGCCTCACCAAACACCTGAGTACCTGGGAAGACAGAGGATGGATCGGAATAAAGAACGCACCCCTTTTCAAGAAAGCTGCCAGCATCCTCAAACAACGCATCGCAACCACGTCCTTCCAATGGACCAAAGGACATGCTGGTGACCCAGGAAATGAGGAAGCCGACCGCCTTGCCAAAGAAGGTGCACGTAAACAAGAACCAGATGCCCTAACCCTAGAAATCCCGAAAGAATTTGACCTCCAAGGAGCAAAACTATCCACACTCACACAAGCAACGGCCTACCGGGGTATCCTCGAGCTCAAACCTCCCCACCCCCGCCCGACCACTGCCGCGAATCTCCACCTGGCACGGGAGGCCCTCGCAGCATACAACAATGAGCTAGAAACCGATGAGACCCTCTGGAAAGGCACCCGCAACCACTCCATCTGTCTACGAATACGTCAATTCCTCTTCAAAGCTATGCACGGCACCCAGAAAATAGGGCCTTTCTGGTCCCACATACCTGGCTTCCAAGACCGCCAAATGTGCACTCACTGTGAAACTCTCGAATCGATGGAACACATCCTCCTACACTGCCGTGCCGGGCCCCCCCAGACCATCTGGCGACTCGCAAGAAACCTATGGCCACACTCACCTCTCCACTGGCCCGACCTAAACCTAGGAATCCTCCTCGGCTGCGGCTCCATCCACTTACCCATAAACCCGCCCCAAGACGGTACCCCCCCACACCGACATAGCAATATAGGGGCCTCCCGGCTCCTGCAAATCCTACTCTCCGAATCCCTCCACCTCATCTGGGTCCTCCGATGTGAGCGAGTTATCCGAGGGAAGTCCCTCACCGTGAGTGAAATTGAGAACAGATGGTGGCTAACTGTGAACCTAAGACTAACAGAAGACCGAATCTTAGCCACCAAGATAAAGCGAAACAACAACTTCACCAACCTTGTCAAAGGAACCTGGAAACCTGCCCTATCCGCGCACGGGAGACTCCCGAACAACTGGCCACTTACCCGTGAGGTTTTTTAGTGGGTAGGAGCGCTGCCATCTCCACTGCGAGAGGGACAGCCCTGAGTCCCACACTGCCCCCTACCAGGGGCGTGCGTAAATCTGCATTTGTCCTCACCTCCGGGCCTCGACCCGGCTTCAGCGCGCCAAATAGAGCTGATGGTAAATCTCCTGCTATTTGGCACTTATCTTAGTAATTTGTTTACTCCCATGTAACTAAATACCGAGAATAAGTAGACCGCTTTCCAAAAAAAAAAAAAAAAAACCAAACCCGGACTCTCCCGCAACGGCGACAACACTACCTGGTACTACCTGTCACAGCACATTTCTTCGACTGATCTGCACACCGCACGCGGCAACTAAAAGCTTGAACCATGGGCACGCTGCAGGCTATTCAAGCAGAGTGAGTATCATACAAGGTCAAAAGCTCGTAGCTCGGGCTTTGCTCTAAACTGAGCCATCTACCCTTGGTGACGTCCATCGTCATAGCCTTCTTTCCACCTGTCCCAGAATATCCCGTTCCTATTCTGCAAACACGACGGCTCAGGTAGATGCAGAGTGGCACGTTCCTCACTTCTCTGCCGTCAAAGGTACATGTATGATATCGTGTATCTCATTTCCGATCAGAAAATATAGCCGTATGCTTATAATTCAGTACGTTCAATGCTTAATAATTATCGAGTCTAACGTAGCCTTATGGTGTCCGGGTTCAGAACTACGAGACGTGGGTTTATATCCACTTCCCCTGCCCTCTCCAAGCCTCCCCGCGCGTCCAATAATTCCAGTCGACAGTCACAGCAGAGGAATATATCAATATCTATGAAATTGACACGTCTCATGCAAAAAGGCGTGCAGGATATTGTGCGGCCGCACTCGGTGTAGCTGAGATGAACGGATCGCTGACTCTCAAATAACACCAGAGAAATTGGCTCCTGACATGCGTCACGTACGAGAGATTTCGTCAATATGGGAAAACAAAAGTCAAAACAAGATGTGATCCTTAGATATCTGGCGTACTGGTGGTCCTGTGCTCGGTGCCGACTGATGGTGAGGACGTGTCGCAATTTAAGCCGCGTTGCAGCAAGTAATTTCAAGGACCCAGACCCCGCACGTCGAAGGGCTATCCATGCATGCAATTGCGGCAAATTCGTGTCGGAAATCGCACCATAGCACCTACGCAACC
>QFEY01000388.1:0-35599 GCA_003316435.1 Russula virescens
AGTGGCCAAGAACTGTCACCGAAACTAGAGCCTGACCGAGATGGTGGATCCGGTGCGTTCGGTGCAGACGGGTCCTGGTCGCGACGATGGCCATCTCCTATACGCGTTTGAGAACACAGAGAGTAACGATGGCAGTAACACATACCTGGGCGGTTCCAATCTTCGAGACCTCGTTGAGTCATTGCGTGTACCAGGGTCTGCTATAGCGAGAGACCGAACCCAAGATAGTCAAACCCAATATAAGTCACGTGATGTGGCACTGCAGGCCACCGCCATGGCAACCTCAGTAGTCCTCTCAGTGTCCTCTCTCTTCTTGCTGCCCAACTGAAACGTCGCGATCATCGGCGTTGAGTAAATGACATCCACTCACAGATAGCAACGCGGGCTTACGTATGGATTCCACTTGATGTGCCATGAGTGGTACAGGGATATATGTAGAGACCCCGTGACCAGAAATGGCGTTCGCTGCGCGACTCGCATCCATTATTCTCCGCTCTGGGGAAAATATCCAACACCCTGTTTGTGAGCCAACCTGTGTCCTTTCGGGTCCCTTATAAGGCGAGGTGGGGTGTAGAGGTCCGTTTTGCCGGGGGCATCACCCCCGTGTTGGACTTCCATACATATACATATGGCGCGCTTCGGGTACATGGAATTTAAGAGTTCCGCAATAGATATACCTTATATTAATAATCTACGCTGTCCTCTTACCCAAACCTATGTCTGTCAAATAATAATAGTCCCATAGGTTTCTCGTCATCATCCTTTGTCGCCCCAAATAGGGGTGGGGGTGATTTACGATCTACACCGACGTTGAGTGAAGATAGACAGGAAGTTGACATGGAAGAACATACGAGTGTCCATCAATTCCAGAGGGAGTTAGCCCTGGGCATTCTGGTAATCGTCCGGTGGCAGAGCAGCTTCCACGATGTCATACATTGACGGTCCTGATTGCTGCGCGGATACTTCCATCGGAATAGGATAGGTCACGTCATGGGCTTCGTTGTGCTCACGCGCACTGACAGCAGCGGTGCTTGTAGGTTCTAGTGGCATCATGGGCCAAGATCGGGGGCCAGGGTCGATAGTAGGTGGGGCGCCAATTGAATCCTTGTTTGTGAGTAGAATAACATCGAGGTTAGGGATAGACCGAGGGATGTGGCTAGTTGTGGACGAAATTTCGGTGATGTTAGATACAGTATGTGGTACCGCAGTACTATCTTGCTTCTTGTTGAGATCTGGAGAATGAGACAACTTAAGAACGAGGAAACTAGGTTGCCGAGTCAAGGAAATCACCTGAATGTTGCACAGAAACAGAAGATGGAAGGGTTACAGTGGAAGGAATGACTGCGTCAGGAACAGAGTCTGGGTATGGGAAAGTGGGCGAAGTCGCTGCAGGAGTCTGAGAGAATTCTCCAATTTCGCTGATAGGTATGGCCAGTTTCGGCTCGTCTGGGTGCACGATGTTCGCAACAAGTTCCACGGTAGACATCGGTACCTGGCGTGAGCGACAAGAGATCTCCGTCACGTCTAGCGGGTCTACGTCTGGAGCAACAGTAATCTGCGGAAGGGTATGCGGGGGACCCGTGGTTGAGGATGGGGATGGGAACCCCTGTGGGTGGGGAGAGGTGTAATCCGGAGATGAAGGGAGACAAGGGACGATGTCTACATCGTCGGGTTGTCGTGGAACCGTGCTGCCGCAGAGGTAAGGCTGACTTTCAAGGCAAGATGGGTAAGGGAAGGCATAATTGGGATCACCAACTTGTGTGGGACGAGCGACGGGCGAATCTGGGTGGTGAGCGGTGATGTTGCACAATGGATATGAGGATGACTTGTACAGGAAGTAATCATTCTCTGCAGTGGAAGCAGAAAATTGTGTTGGGGCAGCATCGGTGCTTTGATGCAAAGCGATGTAGACATGGCGAATATTACGGAGAACATGCACGGGGTGGCTGAGAGACCCCTTCATCCTTGCCATTAAAACGATCTCATTCCATAACGCACAAAATTCGTTCCGCA
Organism: Russula virescens; assembly: GCA_003316435.1. Lineage (NCBI taxonomy): Eukaryota > Fungi > Basidiomycota > Agaricomycetes > Russulales > Russulaceae > Russula > Russula virescens. Next base: position 2,014 of record QFEY01000388.1, read on the forward strand.
ATTCAGGGATTGTATTGTGTACGTCAAACTTCGAAAGTGATGAGAGAATGTCGAGATCCCAGAGTTTACTTTGAGTGAATTGACGAGTCACGTGAATCAAAATGGCCAGCAACACACTGTCGTCCCCATGGGCAATGTTGGTCCGAAGGACATGCTCTGACAAGCAAAATTGATCCCTGACGAACGCTATCCAATGGTCATCGCGCTCTCGAACATTTGGAAAGATGCAGACAGCTAATTCTCGCACACCCCGAGAAACATCATCACCTTCACTGCCAGTACCCCAGCGTGCCAGAACTTGCACCGTCTGAATCGTTTGTGGTGCTTGATCGAAGGGCAGTTTGGACAGGTAGCCAAGGATTCGGCGAATTTCGAAAGAACTGCATATCGCGTTTGTGGCATTCATTGAAATGACTAGCCGACGAATTTTGAGCTCTTCACTGATTGAGCCTGATAATAAGTTGCGGCCCAAGAATCCACACAGCGAGTCGACGAACTTCCAGTGAAGGTTGTCTGGGAGAGATCTTTGGATATCCTTCACCAACTTTGAGTTTGAGAATCCAGGGATGGCCTCAAAGAACTTTTCCAGCGTGTCATCTTCACCCAGAGAGCCTAGTGTCCAGTCCAAGATGCCGAGATCGAAATCAGATGATTGTCTCGATGCAGTTTCCTCCATTGCCTTCCACATACCACCTGACATCCGGTCGCCATAATAACTTCTTAAAGTACGAATGCGCTGCCAGCGGCGCCGGAGAACGAACCTACTGGAGGCGATAACTGTGGAAACCGTAAAGAGGGCATATAGCATAGACGCGTGAAGCGACCAGACCGCCAAAGAAAGAGGTGTATAGAACGGGCTATCGTGACGAAGTATTGGCATCAGCGTGATCCATCCATACAGCATTAAGAATACCCCAGTCCACCAAATCACAGCGATGAATACGCTCTGGTTGGTGTTGAATAGAAAAATGATGAGGCCCCCGAAGAACAGAAGCAGGGACAGGTGTATCAGAGCCGGTAATGATTCAACTGCCCATGGAAGATGCATTTTATTTACCCCATGGGCAAAGAATGCGCGCATTCGTGCTCGCTTCTCTGGGCTAGATCGTGGCGGCTGAGTGAATACGATGTATCGACGTGCCCATTGTTGTAACGATGTTGCCAAGAGAGCGCATGTAAGGCTAGTGACTAAGCTCATAAACCAGAGTGAGTTCACCCAGATGGCATATCTCGGAGGAGAAAATGGGGGTGGTATTGCGAAAGCGGAAGGTGTGGATATGCGGGGTAGCGTAGCGTTTGGATCGGCAAAGATCTGATAAATGTTTGCGAGATAGAATGCAGAGGTATCTTGGGGGTTTGGCCTAAGGTCCTGGACAGACACCGCTAGGAGGGCAGCAACGGCAGCGGAAAATAAACCAGTCTATAGTATTACATTCAGCTCATGCAAGTAGCTATCTATGATGACATCACTCACGAAGAACAGGATTCCATCGGCATCTTTTTTCCAGCGGTCAGTCATCTTGTTGTCTTCTTCATCTGCGATCCTTGAATACAAGGAGAAGAGGGGGCCAGAGCTGTCGCCAAAGTTTGATTCTCTTTGTGGAAACTGCAATAGCGGATTCGGAGTTGATTGATCTTGGTGGGGGTAATCATCTACCACATATATCATAAGCTGAGACAAGATGCGACTGCTATATACTTGGGCGGCTCCCTTCCTCGATATTTTGTTGACTTGGTTGAGGCATTGAAGAAAGGCTGCGCAATATGGGGAGTGCATCGAACCAAACGATTGACTCAGGTTTTCACAGCCACGTGCTGACAAGCCCATTCTTCAAAACGCCACAATTTTCAATTTTCAAACGCCGTCTCGGTTGGTGCCTGTCCCCTGCTGTTTCCTTCTGCTGCACGCTCCTCCTTACCATTCATGCACCACTATTCGACGGCTCTGGGTGACGAGTCTTTACGGGTAAAGGAACGAGAAAGGAGAAGGAACTCGGGGTGCGTGCAAATTCCGATACCGATACAGAGACCCGACACGGTCACACCCATAGGTCTTCCGGTGGCCTGTCGACTCCGAGTTCCTGTGGCAACCCCATTTCCGCGTGTTTTCTGGTGTCCTCGTGTAATAGTGACGCTGACAGGGACAAGGCCGATGGGCTGTCGGCGTATACGTATCCTGTCAGAGTCCCAGTGGTCCTCTCCGTTAGCGCTGCCCCACTGAAACGCCGCCTTCATCGGCGTTGAATAATTGGCCCTCCGAGTCGCCAGGCAGGTTCGTGCATGGATTCTGCTCTGTGTTCCATGAGTGGTACCTGATTTCTGTGCATTTTGAACAGGTAGATGTATGCAGAGACGGTCTGTGGACCCTTCACACGACGGAGTTCCTGGTCAATGGTTGTATCGTCGGCCATCTTGAACCGAACTCCTGAATCGAAAAGCCTACATCACCACGTCTACCGATCCTGAGCGCGCCTCCCAGAACTAATCTCTTCGAGTCTACTGGTAGTCAGGCCCAGCCAGGGCGGAAAGTTAAGCCCGGACGGAATTCGTTTTGGTGAATTCACGAGCCAGCCAGCTGCAGCCAATACAAGTCATACAAGCCAACCCATTACGCCGTCAGTTGTCCCCTTTAGGATACTCCCTGTGAAGTTGAGCTTTTGATTTGAAGTTCCTATTCTTATACTCTGTGATTATATTTGTGGCCTTCCTACGCGCAGATGCGCCTTCACTCCAGGTTACGGTTGTACTTTCAAATGCCCTTGTAGTATCCGGATGCCGCGTCCAGGAGGAGATTATCTAGGCCCTTCGGTTCTCTCTGCTTTGTCGGACTCATTCTTTTTCAGAGTATTCTTGTGATGAACCTTTCTGCCGAAGTCCCGCTAAGGTGAGGTTGCACCTGTCACCCTAGCTACAGATGTGGGCAACATTGGTCGGTTTGATGTATGAACGCTATTTTTTACTGTAATAGCCTTGTTTGCAACAAGTCGGTGACTGGATTTGTAGGGATCTTTGATTCATCTCCTGTGTTCTTAGTAAGGATAAATAGATAATGAAATTGGACATGCTACAAGAATGTTAAATTGAGATCAGAACAGATCATGTAAATTATCAGTGCGCAACCAAATGCACAACTGCGCGATGGTGGTCAAAACCGTTTCTTATCACTTTTTATGTTGTCGGAGACAGAGGCGACGTGCAGTCTGTTGACTGGCGTAGAGGGCCAGATTCAGAAGATATGACAAGACCGAGACAATTTACATAGATCCCAACTAGGCGTGGACGCGGAGCGACGAACTGACTTTAAAAACATGCTATTCTATGGCAAACTATGTCACGTAAATTTGATAGCGAGCTAACTCAAGTAATTCTGGCTATCCCTAGGTGGCAGAGTAGGTTCAGAGATATCGCAGGTCGACGGCCCTGGCTGTTGGGTGTGGAGAGATAGGTCCACAGGAACAGGAGGGTAAACGTGAAGGGTCTCGTCACGCTCATGAACACTGAAGGCACGAGTGCTCGTAGTAATGCTGGTATCCAACATTGGTGTGACCTGAGTAACATCGGAGGAGGTTGTCACTAGGGATGAGGATGGAGCGGCTGCTGGGCGCGAGACACGGTGAGGTCGGACAAAAGCGGGTTCGTCGGATGAAGGGAGTTCCACCGAAATGACACTACTATGAAGGGCAGGCGTCATGATGGGCGAGGATAGGGGGCCAGAAACGACAATAGGTGGCACGCCAGTCAGCGATGCCTCGTTTATTTGTGGAGCAGGACCGATGTCAGAGGTTGGCTGATGAATTCGGTTAGCTGTGGACAATATTTGTGTGATGTCTGATGTAGTATGTCGCGCGTCTATATCCTGCTGCTCATTAGTGTCTCGAGGGTGATGCAACGTGACAGCCGAGGCAATAGGTTGCGGAATGTCCGGGAAGACACCTGGTCGTTGCGCAGAGACGGAAGGTGGACGGGGCCTATTGGGAGGAGTGATGGTTGCCAGAAGATGGTCAGGATGCGGGAAGGCTGTGGTAGTAGGTGGCGGCGACAGGGGAGCGCTGTGGGAGTCCTCCATCGAAACACGCCGGTTGAGGTGCAGTGCAACTGTCTGTATAGATTCATGCGTCAAAAATACGTGACTGACGTGATGTGTGGAGCGATGCGTACGGAATCGGTGGTCGGTGATGCGGATTGGAATTCCTGTGAGAGTGGATGGACATATTCTGCGGATGGAGAGCATCCAGAGGCCGTTTCTGCACCCTCAGCTTGTTGTGGTGTTGTCTCATTGCCTGGGATGGGCTGGCCTTCTGAGAAAGATGGACGAGAAGAGGAAATATGGGGACTATCAGGTTGGGCAGGGGCAGGGGCAGGGGCAGGTGTCGAGTCTGGGCGATGAGTACGATGGTTGGTGATGGTGCAGAACGGATACGATGAGGGATAGAACAGAATGGGTTCGTTATCTGCGGTATAATCATCGAAGGAAGTCGGGGCAGCATCGGTGCCTGAATGTAAGGCGGTGTAAAGATGGCGGATCTCTCGGAGAAGATAGACAGGATGGCTGAACGGACGATAGATGCCCGCTTCTAAAATAATTTCGTTCCATAAAGCGCAAAATTCGTTTTGCAATCCGGATCGTGTATCGTTTATATCGAATTTGAGAAGTGATTTCGGAATGGCCACATTCGATGGCTTGGTGCGGATGAACTGGCGAGTCACGTGGATCAGAATTGCCAGTAGCACACTGTTGTCACCGTGGGCGATATTGTCCCGAAGGACATCCTCCGCCAAGCCGTAATGGTCTTTTGCGAGCGCAATCCAACGGTCATCGCGATCCCTCACGTATGGGAGGATATGGGCAACTACGTCTCGCGCACGCCGGGATAGATGGGGGTCACCGCTGGTGCACCAGGGCGCTAGAATCTGCACCGTCTGCACCGTTTGAGGTGTTTGATCGAAATTCAGCCCGGCGAGGTAGTTAAGGATGATGCCGATTTGAAGAGAAGAATTACATATTGCATTTGCAGTATTCATACAGATAATAAGCCGACGATTTTTGACCTCTTCACTGACCGAGTTTGATAACAAGCTGCGTCCCAAGAATCCACACAACGAGCCGACGAACTTGCTTTGAAACGCCAGTCCTTGAGGTAAGGAAAGAGATCTTTTGAGATCCTTCACCAACTTTGAGTCCAAGAACCCGGGAATGACCTCAAGGAACTTTTCTAGTATATCATCTTCGCCCTGTGCGCTTAATGTCCAGTCCAAGATGTCGAGATCGAAATCAGACGACCGTGCTGATGCGGCATCCTCGGCTCCCTTCCACGCTCCCCCTCTCACCCGGTTACTATAATAATTCCTCAAGGCAAGAAAGCGCAGCCCTTGTCGCGGGTCAAGGAACATTCTCGAGGTAATGAGAGTGAGAGCTGTAAAGAAAGTATATAGCATGAACGCGTGAAGCGACCAGACTATAAACGAAAAAGGCGTGTAGAACGGGCTGTCGTGACGAAATATTGGCATCAGCGTGACCCACACATATAGCACCAAGAACAGCCCTATCCACAAAGTTACAGAGATGAACACGCTCCGGTCGGTGTTGAACAGAAAAATGATGAGGCCCGCAAAGAATAGGAGCAGGGACAAGTGTATCAAGGCTGGCAGTGATTCTACCGCACTGGGAAGGTACATCGTATTAACCCCATGAGCAAAAAATGCGCGCATTCGTGCTCGCTTCTCTGGGCTGGATCTAAGCGGCTGCGTGAACCTGATGTATCGACGTGCCCATTGTTGTAATGATGTTGCTAAGAGAGCACACACGAGGCTGGTAACCAAGCTCAGGAACCAGAGTGAGTTCACCCAGATGGCGTATCTCGGGGGAGAGAATGAGGGTGGTATAGCGACGGGGGAGCGGATGGACGTGCGTGGTATGGTGACGTTTGGATCGGCGAGAACTTGATATATATTTGCTAGATAGAAGGCGGAAGTGTCTTGAGAACTTGGCCTGAGGTCCTGGACAGACACAGCGAGCAGTGCAGCGACGGCAGCAGAAAATAGACCGGTCTATAGTGTCATGGTTTACGAATGCAACGGATCAATCATGACACGATCACTCACGAAGAAAAGGATCCCATCAGCGTCTTTCTGCCAGCGGTCGGTCATCTTTTCATCTTCATCCTTTGAAATTTTTGAATACAAGGAAAAGAGGGGCCCAGAACTGTCGCCAAAGTTGGATTCGCCCTCCGGTGGCTGCTTCGGCGCTGCATGTTGGTCGCCATGGCCATCTGTTACATACATGGGTCTGTGGGTCACAAGAAGCAAAAGGGGGATAGGTGGCACGTACACGGCTGGTCCCCCTCCTCGACTTCTCGGTGATTAGTTCGGGACATTGGGGATACGGGTTATTAAGGAGAATTAATGTGGTATGGAATGAGGGTACTATGAGAGTCACGTGCATAAAAGGTCTCCATATATACCGGGCCGCCCCATCCGATCAAACATCTTTCTCGTCATTCCGTCAGCGTCAGCTGTCAGTCGTGGTGTTGGCGCTACTGTCGATCTAGGAATCAAGTAGAACGCCGAGCTGGACTAGCTGAGCTATGTCCTGAGCTGAAGGATGTTTGGTGAAGGAGGACCAAAGTCACGCAGGTGAGAAGACCAGTCAGCGTCACGACCCTTCCGGGGTGCGTTTCCATGCCACTAACATTTATGAAAACTGCGAACTCCGCAGGGTATGTACAGTGATATTGTAGATATGGCCCTTGACTCAGATATTCTATGGCTTTCCTGAATGTGCGACTTCAACCGACCGTTGCACCACTCCGTCGAACCCAATCTATCCTTTTAAGCTGGTATCTCCGAAGAAGTCATCTTCATCTTCCCGCACTTCAGTCTTGTTGGAGCGGTAGCCAGAATTTCAGTGTATACTATGGTCTTTATTCTGAATTCTGACTCAGTTTCTCGGAAGCGTTGATGCCAGTGAGTCATTCGGATATATTCATGACGCGGCCCCAATCTGTTCTTCTCCGCAGTTGATGGAATTTGAGGCCCCGAGGTCCAGACTCTGAGTCTTGGGCGCAGTTCAGGCCGCGGATCAATATATCATGCTGTCATCCTACGGGAGAAATAATGATGATCGCATTCAGTTCTCTGCGTAGGCCAGTTATGGACTTGTCGCACGGGATGGAGATTTCCAATTCTAGCCTGTTGACTGGAAGGCCCCAAACCTCAGTATCGAAATCTGAAAGCGAGCGCGTGTAGTTATGGTAATGGGTGGCCAGAATGCGCAGTCGGCTGCGGATTTGGACGCCATGATCATTACTGCGACCAGACTAAGCGTCTTTGTTGTGCTAGTGACTACAAAATCTCGCTCATATAAAATGTTCGCTCTCTTCTATGGTGCATCGCCCATGTCTTCCCTTTCTCTTTCATTCCTCATCTCCTGATCCAATATGTTACATTGGCACTGGCAAAACTATGGTCCCGCGCCATTGACACAAAGTTCAACTGAACGCGTAGTCACCACGGTCTGTTAAAAGTACGCCATCCTCCTCCGACTCCCGTCGATGTCATTGTCTAACTGGAGTGCCAATAGTAGGACGGCCGAGGCATGCATGTGCCGCTGGCCGCCAGACCGGACAGACTTTTTCTAACGACCGCCGTACGAGCTCCACATGACAACCCTTCGGACGCACTATGTAGTAAGTTGGGCATACTGATTTTTGTTGGCGACGGCTGACGGCGAGGAACCAGTTTGTAGCGTGGCGAGCATAACATCGAGGACGAACTCATCTTCACAAATCACAACGGTTATACTGCTTATATGCAGAGTCGACGGCTTCGAGTTCGCGTTTCACCTACGAGCCAGATCGGATGGCTCTCACGGACTTCCTGCTATCTAACTTGTATCCTGTCTCCTGACGACAGCGCCAAATCCGAGAACGTATCGCCACAGACTTCTAATGGATGGCGACCCACTATCGCCGGTCCCAACCAATTCTATGACCCCACCCCGCCTCCTGTAACGACCTTAATCGGAGCTTTACAGTACGTGCGGGTCTCCGTTGTCGCGATTTCTACCCATCTGTTAGACAGGCTCACTGTCCCCCAACCCTGCTTCACTCCTCGAAACCAAACCCACCGCCGCAGCCAGGCTCCATCCCCGACAAAGCGCAAATCGGGTACTGGGGTCCTGGGACTGTCCCAAACAAGATGTATCCAACGCTATCGGGCGCATGCTTATCAATTTCAATATAACGATCGATAAACCACAACGGGGGGGTGCAATATATGCAGAGGTCTGTACGTCTTTTTATATGTCTTTCCTCCCATGCTGACGCAGTGCCACGCAGCTCTCGACTGGTGCTTTATACGGCCCTGGTTATCATACGTATACCAGCCATAAGCACATTCCTCAAGACCAGACCAATTCCATATGAAGCCCCACCACCAGGCCAATAGATGTCGATGTGGACATCGGGCGCGCATCTGAAATGGTCTAGAGACCAACACAGATGCCGCCGTGGCCAGCACCAGCACCAGCACCAGCACCAGCAACAGCACCAGCACCAGCAACAGCAACAGCAACAGCAACAGCAACAGCAACAGCAACAGCAACAGCACCAGCACCAGCACCAGCACCAGCACTAACACCAGCTCCGGAACCGGAACCGGAACCAGCACCATCACCATCACCAACACCCGCCACGCCCCCAGTCTTAAGAGTTCACTGTCTACACACACCACCGCTGGCACGGTCGTCAATAGTGATGTTGTAAACCATGCCCAATCCAACAATATCTTGTTGTCATGGTGGGCCATTCTCCTTGACGAGAATGAGTTCACATAAATATTATTGTTATTTTCTATCTTTTGGATGGTTACATGCATTAACTCGTCATTATGAACAGGAGCAGATAAGACAGACACCTGTCTGTACATGATCAGGTGTCCAACGAACACCAGCCGTGGTTTGTTACCAGGCTGCAGATGTTCGTTGGCCACTTATTGTGTGGTCTTTGTCTGTCTATCTACTCCTGCTCACGATACCTCGCATATCTATTGTAATACCCTCTCGTTGTCGGCAATACAGTAAAACTTGAAGTTTTTCTCCCCCCGTCCGAGAAAAGCGCGCTAGACCAATCAATTCGAACACATCGTCAACTTATGTCCTTTCTTTCTCGCCAGCAAGAGATCAATGGATTACCATCGTACTATCGGTAGGTATTATATCTAAGCAGAGAAGGCATCCTTGCCGCAGTATCACGACCAAAACTCCCTGTTGTCGCGCGATCTTTATCTCTCTTCTCTCTCGTTTTTCCACCTACAAATATGCCCCAAATGTATTGCGTGTACATCGTCAACACCGGAAGGTCGGGCAGTTGGAGAACCAAGGAGCAGCATGAGTGCCGTCAGCTGTCACAAACTCTACCAGATATCGCGATTTGAGGGGGAAAGTGGCCGGGGAAGACAAATTTCCTTCCTGTCACACCATACTCACCCCAGGCGCTGTGCGCCAACTGCCGCTGGTCATGGGGAAAACATCCGTGTGAAAGTCCACGTCGTATTTTTCTCGTGAGTCCTACGGCACCGCCGCAGGGCATTGATCAAGTAGGCATCTTTGCAAGCTGAGAACCTCGACTCCGTCCCTGCGCTTCAGATAACACATCACCTTCTCAGGTCTACTAGATAGTCTCGAACATAGGCCTATCTATGCTGCGGCGCGGTCAGTCCTGACTTGAACACGAACTTCACGAAGACCTCACCGCCAATTAGTCTTGTACTTGCTCATACCCTAACACGCACAGCCCCATTTTCATCCCTGCTACGATGTACGGCAGTGGTTGATTTTGGCACTTTGCTGTTATCGTCGTTGGGTGTTGTGAGCCGCGGAACGAGGTTGCCAGTGGTGGAGCTTGGCTGGTTGAGAACTGCGGCATTCTCCGAGTTTAGACGCTTGCCAGCAGCGGGCACAGTGCGGGCACACTCTGCTTGCGGAACTCGAATCCCCGCAGCATCGCTCTTCTTTGCGCCTCTTTGAACTATGTCCAGGGACGTGGTGCGACTGCTTATCTTAGTGATACACATTTCTTGTCAAGGATCACTCAAATGCCCCCAAATTTCCGGATCTTTTTCTGATATGATCGAGTCACACAGAATCTCTAGATTGACACCGCAGCGTATATATGCGAGGAATTGTGACGCCCAGCCCAGTTCTCTTATAGCCGAGGGACTCTCTGCGATTGCACTGCAACGACTTCTGTGTTGCCGCGGAAAACGAAGCAGGGGCCCAGACAGAGGGACGGTGGTACGCCGGATTCTCGGCGTGAAAGCAAACGCGCCTGTCACAGTACAGAAGTTTAACGACTGCCCTAGGGCAGTGGGAGAAACAGCGGTATTGAAAAAGACATAGATTAGTAGAAGAAATCAGGACACGTATCTAAACAAGAAGTGCTACGTGGGGTTCTGCACCCCGAGGCGCACATAATGGACGCAAAAAAAAAGAAGAAGAAAACGATGGTACGCTGACAATTTTGGTGCGCATTTTGTACTTTGGCGCCGTTGCGCATGATGAATCCGTAGCCACATGCGCTCAAGAGTGTCAAGTGTCTACGGCGTACGTTCTCTCTTGTCTGAGAAGCGAAAAAGTATGGCTCCTTAGGACGGCTCTTGTAGTAATGGCTTCCGCAGGAACATTGCGCAGAATGGGGTTGGGATACTTAACTTCCCCGCGCTTGTTCATCCCCAATTCCCTCACGACTTGACATCCTCTAATTCGTCCTGACTCTATCATGCTGTCGACAAATGCTCCAGATACTGGTCACGGTCGTGGTCGTGGTCGTGGGGGTCGTGGTCGGGGAGGTGGCCGCGGTGGCCAGCGCGGAGGCGGTCGTGGTGCCGGACGTGGCGGCGATCGTAGCAGTGGTCGAGGCAGTTTCCGCGGGAATGGCCGTGGACGAGGTGAACGTGGGGCTGCTCGTGGTGGTGGGGGTGACCGTGGCGGTGGCCCCGGTCCCGGTCCTAGTAGTACCGGGACTCCTGTCACCAGTACTATTGGTGATAGCAGTCTACCCTCGCTCCCGGAAGCGCATGTTCAGGCTGTCGGCGTGAGGCGTCCCGGGTACACGAACAGTGGACAATGGATCAAGATAGACCAGGGGGAAATATACCACTACGATGGCATGTCTTTGTCTTCCTCCATCAGTGACGCATGACTTAGCGATATCTTTCGTATACTAATGCCATGCAGTCGGTCAGTATCTATCATTCCTCGACCTCATTCCAGTTCCCACGGCCGGGCCGCTAAATGTCTTTCATAGCCATACTCCCGGAAGACGATAGGCGGTCACCAGACCGAAACTTTCAGATAATCCGTGCCTTGCAGAAACAGGATGATGATGAAGGGCTTCTTTTTTCAGGGGTCTACGATGGTCGCAAAAACCTTTTTACTCCGTTCCATCTCGGGTTTGAAACTGGTGCTCAAGAGGTACATCTGTCATCGCCGTCACAATTGCTTACTCTCCGAATGACATGTCCCCGCTCTATAGTATGTGGTACCTATGGATGCTGGGTTTACCGTTCGCCTCACTCACGTCGGGTCAATCAACCCAGAGTGCGTTCTTCTGATTCCGTTGAGCCCACCAATGCTCATTTGATACCTAGAGTCCTCTCGAATTTTGTGGGAGGCGAACAAAAGAACAACAATAACATTACTCCCATAATGGTGCGCAACTTCCTTATTTAGAAGACTGTCCATAATGTCCGGTCAGGCATTGAATATCGTCGTTCGCATGAAGCCAAGCCTCACATACCCTTCGAACAAAAATTCGGTTTTTTCCGAAGAAGAAACAAGGCCCATCGGCGGGGGAATAATATTGTGGCGCAGATTCTTTCAATCCGTGCGATCTACAATCGATCGTCTGTCGATCAGTGTCCGCATCTCCATCGGTGCGATGTTCAGGGGAGGGAGGCTGATCGACTTGGCACTCGAGTTTCTTGGTAGGCAAGGAACACCAAATGCCCTCGCTCCACAACACGGACTTCCAGACCGTGAACGTCTTCGACTGCAACAATTCATTTCTGGAATTGAGATAACCACTCCACTAAGCCCTGACAGACGGTGCCTTGTCGAGCAAGTGACTCAGGAGAGCGCCCGGGATCGAACATTCGAACTAGAGGAGGGACAAACTATGACAGTCGAGGATTACTATCAGAATCAGTTGAACATCCAACTCCAATTGCCGGACTTGGTATGCGTAGAGGTGTGTAAAGCGCTCTTCCTATCCTTTCACCAATTTTTCACTCTCTGTAGCTCTCGAGTGGCGTCGTCATTCCCTTGGAATTCTGTGAGGTTCCACCTGGTCAATTTACCAATAGGCATATGCAACAAGACGAGGCAACTTCTGAACTGGAGTTCTCTTTAATGCGGAACGCATGGCGCGGGGCAGCAATGGAAGACTCGGAGGTGTATGTATAGTACGCCGACAGGCTTGCTGAAAGCGAGATTTATATTGCGTGGTTCTTCACATCATAGGGGACTGTCAATCGGCACGTCTTCAGGCAGACGTGGCCTTGTTCCCTATTCACAAGAGGATCTGAGGGAATGAGAGGAGGATGTTGAGTTGTCGATTCATATTGTACAATTGTAAAACCGCTCCTGAATAAGTACGTCTTTACAGATCCTGGGCTGTGGCTTGGTCTGCTGGAACCGGGGGAAAAGTGGGTTCTAGTGCGGAGCCTCGTTCAGTACTTACCTGAGGCCGTGCCCTACATGATAGTACGGTATCGCAACACTAGGTACCTACATAAACTGGCATTTTCTCCTCACGCCACGCTGTCACGGTATAGCTTGGATTCGGCACACCGAGTAGGGTAATGGATAAAAAAACAGTCGGTGCTCAGCGCTGACCATGGTTCTGCGTCTCTATGATGTTGAATATTGAATGCTCAAACAACCGAATCCGACGATGAGCTCGCTGGTAGAAATGATTTCCGCGCATCCTCGACCCTTCCAACTTCATGGGAAACACCATAGCGCATACTACTTATCCGACCTGTGGCTCAACATCATTTCTATCCCTTACTCAACACATCAACCAATTACTGGCCGTAAAGCTCGGGCACCCGTCAGTGGTTGATTTTGGCACTTTCCTGTTGTTGAGTGTTGTGAGCCGGATAGTTTAGTGTCACAGAACGGAGGTGGCGGAGTTCTTCGGCGGCTGAGCCGCGGCAATCGCCGAGTTCGTCTTGCCAGTTGCCAGCAGCCAGCAGTACCTCTCCGCAGGCACAATCCTAAGGTCAGTCATCTGCGGAACTCGAGTTTCCGCAGCATCGCGCTTCTTTGCGCCTCTTTGAACTAGGTCCAGGGATGTGGTGCGACTTCTTGTCTCAGTGATATACATTTCTTGTCAAGGATCACTCAAATCTCCGAATCTTTTTTGTTATTTTCTGATGTGATTGAGTCACAAAGAACGCTCCAGATTGACATCACAGCGGATATATGCGAGGAGTTGTGACACCTAGTCCTCTTATAACCAAGGAGCTCTCTGCGATCTTGGCTTGAAGTTATGGCACGCTGCAATGAGTTCCCTTGCTGCGGAAAACGAAGCAGAGCATCTTCGAAAGAGGGGTGGGGACATACGAAGGTATAATGACAATTTTGGTGCGCATTTTGTACTTTGGCGCCGTTGCACATGATGAATCCGCAGTCGCATATGTTCTAGAGCGTCAAGTACCGACGTCACATGTTCTGTCTTCTGCTATCCTCTTCTGAGAAACGAAGAAGTATGGTTCCTTAGGAAGGTTCCCATGATGAGTTCCGCAGTAACACTAGTACTGCGCAGGACGGGAGTCTATCGTGATGAAGTAAGGAATCGTTCCTGCGAACCAATCGACGGTCCGACCCCCCGGCTGCTGCCACATCCCTTCTTTGGATACAAAACCTATTCTTGACTTCCCCACGCTTTCTCACCCCCCCCCCAATTCCCTCACGAGTGAATATCCTCTAAATCAGCTTGATTCTATCATGCCGCCGAGAATTGCTCCAGATAATAGTCCTGGTCGTGGTCGTGGGGGTCGTGGTCGTGGTGAGCCTGGTGGCCGTGGTGGCGACCGTGGTGGCTGGCGCGGAGGTGATCGCGGTACTGGACGTGGAGGCGATCGTGGCGCCGGGCGGGGAGGAGATCGTGGCGCTGGGCGCGGCAGCGAACGTGGCGGTGATCGAGGCGGTTTACGTGGGTATGGCCGTGGAGTCGGTCGCGGTCGCGGCGACCGTGGGGCTCCTCGAGGTGGGGGTGACCGTGGCCGTGGTCGCGGCCGTGGTGCCGGTGCCGGTGCCAACAGTCCACCCCCGCTCCCGGCCGCACATGTCCAAGCTATTGGCGTCAGGCGCCCCGGATATGGGACCCGTGGACAGTGGATCAAGGTAATAAGTAACCACGTTGAGGTCAAGCTCGACCAGGGGACAATATACCACTACGATGGCATGTATCTATCTTCCTCCATCAACGACGCATTGCTCAGCGAATCATGTCGTGCACTGATACGATGTAGTTGGTCCGTGTTTAAAATCATTCCACCTCATTCCAATTCCCGCAACCGCTGAATCTCTCTCATAGTCATACTCCCGGATGATGATAGGCGGTCAATTGACCGCAACTTTCAGATAGTCCGTGCACTGCAGACACAGGTTCAAGGGCCTCTTTCTGCCGGAGTCTACGATGGTCGCAAAAACTTTTTCACTCCGTTTGATCTCGAGTTTGAAACCGGTGCTCAAGAGGTACGTCTGTCATCACGATTATGGTCATTTGCTCTCCGAGTGACATGTTCCCCGTTCTATAGTATATAGTACCTATGGGTGCCGAGTTTACCGTTCGCCTCACTCGCGCTGGGTCAATTAACCCGGAGTGCGTTATTCTGATCTTGTTGAGTCCACTGATGCCCATTGATATCCAGAGTTCTCCCGCGTTTTGTGAGGGGCGAACAAAGCCACGACAATGACGTTTTGACTGCCATTATGGTGCGCAAGTTCCTTATTTATAAGACGGTCCATCATGTCTGGTCAGGCACTAAATATCGTCGTTCGCATGGCACCAAGTCTCACATACCCTTCGAACAAGAACTCGTTTTTCACCGAAGAAGAAACAAGGCCCATCGGCGGGGGAATAGTTTTATGGCGCGGATACTTTCAATCCGTGCGGCCCGCCATTGATCGCCTGTTGATCAATGTCGATATCTCTACTGGTGTAATGTACAGTGGAGGGCCGTTGATCGACTTAGCGCTCGAGTTTCTTGGTACGAAAGGGACACCAAATGCCCTCGCTCCACGACATGGACTTCCAGACCGTGAACGTCTTCGACTACAACAATTCATTTCTGGAATCAAGATTACAACCCCATACCGTGCTCAAAATCCCGACAGGCGGCGCCTTGTCAAGAAGGTGACTCGGGAGAGCGCCCGGGATCGAACATTCGAACTCGGAGATGGGCAAACTATGACAGTCGAGGAGTACTATCAGAATCAGTTGAACATCCAACTCTAATTGCCGGACTTGGTATGCGTAGAGGTGTGTGTGTAAAGTGCTCTTCCTACCCTCTCACTAAATTTCACGCTTTGTAGCTCTCGACCCGTGCCGTCATTCCCTTGGAACTCTGTGAGGTTCCGCCTGGTCAATTCGCTCGTAGGCACATACCACAAGACAAGATTAGTTCCCTGCTTGAGTTCTGTACAATGCGGCCCGATGAACGCATGGCGCGCATCAGCCATGGTCTAGGTGTAGGTTCCAAATAGTATGCTGGCGGGTTCGCTGATAACGTGATATCAGGTCTTACAATACGGGCAATCCCAATATGTTCAACAATTCGGCATGGATGTTTCAAATACGCTCGTGGATCTCGAGGCTCGAGTTATCAAAGTTCCGACATTAAGATACAACCCAGCATCCAAGAAACCTAGTGAGGTGCGCATCACTTACCTTTCGTTGATAACAAAATGAGCTGATATATTATAACAAAGCAACCAAAAAACGGTGCATGGAATATGTGAGCATATATCACCACGATTAGCTGTGTTGCGAGTGATAAAACTGCTTTCACAGGCTCGACAGACTCATGTTCAGAGCCGTTGAAGTCCCAAATTGGGTGTTCCTAGTTTATGAGCGCCAACAACGCTTTCAACCTAACGTCGCAAGGAAGACGATTAGGGACTTGGTGAAAGCTTGCGAGTCAGTTGGTAGGGCATTTCATGCAAGTTTGATTGCTGCCATCCGTACTGAACATTGGCAGGCATCACTATAAACCACGAACCGGCGCTCGTGAGATGGGAATCAGGCCAAGGGAATATCACACGCGTGCGTCCTCTCGTTGTATCACTCTTCTATGGCTGACTCCAATTTCAGCAACTACGTCTTGCTTCTGAGGAGTGCCAACGGATTACCAAGTCCACACCAACGCTCATAGTCGCCATCCTTCCTGAGGGTGGGGGCGATATCTACACGACCATCAAACAGTAATCGCCTAATTATCCGTGCCAGCCTAACTGATTTTTTGATGCCCATGATCCATTTTCGCCAGTTTTGGTGATATTACGGTAAATTGATGCCCGATGTTGACCTTTCTTGACAAGCTGAGTCTTCGAGCAGGCAGGGATCGCAACTCAATGCATGAGGGCAAACAAGTGCTTCCGTGCAAGGGATCAATATTATAAAAATATTACTCTGAAGTAAGCATGTCAAGACAATCCTTTACTCCGCTAACTTGACACCTTTTCAGAATTAACCCGAAGCTCGGCGGGACTAATACAGTCTTAGAACCACAAGATATATCATTCCTGACTGATTACGCAAACCCGGCCATGATATTGGGTAGGAATTTAACCCTATGGCACCCAACTACACTCACACATGGTCTACTTGCCAGGTGGGGACCTCACACACCCCCCGCCTGGTTCCAAAGGGCGGCCCACATTCACTTCCGTTGTTGGAAGTATCGACAGAAATGCGGCTAAATACGTTTCAAGGATCGGAGTTCAGTCATCTCACCGGGAGCTCATCGAGGACATCGAAGATATGTGCACGGTACGGACCTGTGCCTCCATATTGACCAGAAAGCTGCGATTTCTAAGCGAATGACAGCACGTGTTCGAGCAGTATAGGGCCGCTATGGGCACTTTTCCCAGGAGAATACTATTTTACCGCGGTTAGTGATCGCTATTCTCGTCCAGAAAGGGTCCCAACTTGGTAATGCTTTACAGATGGTGTCTCCGAAGGGGAATTCAGTGGCATCATCAACGAAGAGTTCCACCGCATCCGAAGTAAGTCTTACTCATCCGCATCGTTCTCATCTCCGTTCCTAATGACCTCTCTCATGACTCATCACAGACGCATGCGCCCGACTTGGCTTTGATCCGAAAATCACACTCGTTGTCGTTGGCAAATACCACAAGGTGGTATTCTTCCCAACATCCAATGCCGATGCCGACCGCAGCGGTAATTTGCCCCCCGGCACGGTCGTCGACACGGCAGTCGTCAGTCCGGTGGAGTTTGATTATTACCTTTATGGCCACGCGGGGATTCTCGGGACGAGCAAGCCTGGTCATTACAACGTTCTCATCGATGAGAACAACTTTACGTACGTTGTTCCACCATCTTCCCAACTCGGCGCTTGTACATGATGCCAATGAACCCCTGCCTTGTCGCTACAGACCTGATGGTATCCAAAGTCTTTCCTTTGCCCTTTGTCATGTATATGCGCGCTGCACGCGCTCCATATCCGTCCCGGCACCCGTCTATTGTAAGTACCCCCGTTTTTTCTGTAAGATACAGCGTTTGTACACACGACTCACTAACGCTTTCATGCCTTGAAAACAAGACGCGCACAACGTCTGTTCACGTGCCAAGAATCATTACGACCCGCAACAGGGTCAACAGCTATTCGATTCCGATATCGTAACCGAGACGGCGACCCAGGCGGGACCAGGAAGTTCTTCGAGTGGTGGTGAGTTTCAGCGAGGTTTTCGCCATACGCACGAGCGTATGGCAAAGTTTATGTATTTCTGCTGAGCGGTGGACATCGAGTAATATGAATGAAAGGAATCGTGTATGTATTCAAATTCCAGAGTCTGGCATTTTTAGCGTGCAGAGCGGCAGTGCTCTGTTTAGGCAGGCTCATGTAGCGACAACTCTCCCATGTTCTATCCATCATCGAACAATATTTGGAGGAGTGAACGAAAATGCACGGTCTATAACTACGATGGTCATTGATTTGACTTCGCAAATGGCACCCCACAGCCTCTAGGGCTGAAATGAGACGCGAGACAGCAGCAGGGGCGTGTTGAAAGAATGAAGTGAGGGTATACAACACATATTATGATGTCGACTTGACAGAGCCGTAGCACCGACAGAAAGTCAAAGGACCTCTTATCATGTGCCATCTCCCGTGGTCGTTTCTCTCTCTTCATGGCACTCCTACAGCTGCAGGGACATCCAACCTAGCATCAAAATCGATGGTATCGCTAGTAAACATTGACACGTATACTCCCGCTCGAAGGTCGACAGAATCGTCCAACAAATCACCCTCATGAGTCGCTTGTAGTTTGCGTCACTCGTGATAGAGATAAAATCTACGACTTCAACAACGGCATTGAGTACTGACGGGGAGGGGCCTACATATATCGATTCATTGCGCTACCGAAAACGTAGTGAAGGCTACGGCCCATTCTAGTCGGCCTGGTTATCCCGAGAGGCAGGTGTGTGATCATCGCTAGCCGTAGTTGAAGGCGCTGCCTGACTTGCATGACGAAATGCCCCCATGGGAGTAGATCGGACGAGGCAACCTGAATTGTTTTGCGTACTGAAGGAACCATCGTTCGTAGCAATATGGCTGTCTAAGACTGAGAAAGCCTGCGGAGTAATGTGAGAGCTGGCTGTTGACACAGACGAGGTCAGAGACCCAAATGGGTGCGAGATGGAATCAGGTTGTACAAGAGTCGATTCCTCCGACGAAGGGCATACCATAGGAATAGCATTACCGTCACGGTGAAGAGCTGGGAGTAGGACAGGCGATGAAAAGGAGCCAGGGCTAGCAGTAGGAAGGATGCCGCTTGATTCCTCGCTTGTCTGTAGAGTTGCACCGATATTGGATTTAGACTGAGGGGTGTGGTTGGCCGTGGACGATATCTGAGTGATGTGTAACACAGCACGTGATGCAGTAATATCTGGCTGATTGTTGGTGGTTAGAGAGGACAAAAAAGATACTGAGGTATTACATCGCGAAATGTCGGGTAATTCACTCGTGCCAATTCGACCTCCTGGAACAGGCTTTGGAAGTGGAAGTGTGAGATCTGTGGATGAAGGAAGTCCCCGAATAATGTCCGCTTCCTCAGCTTGTTTTGAGGCAGTATTGCCGCCTAGAATTGGCTGATTTTCTGGATGAAGGGAGCCGCCATCGAGTCGAGCGGGAAGGGGGATAGCGGGGGAAGCGAGGGCATGATCATGAGTAGACAGGTCCGGGTGATGAGCGGCGATGTTGCACAGAGGATATGACGATGGCTGGGCAAGAATGGGGTCACCATAAGTGGTAGAAGCAGAAAAAGCGGTCGGGGCAGCATCGGTGCCTTGATGTAGGGCGATGTAAAGATGCCGGATCCAAGATAAAGCAAAGACATGAGGATAGAATTCGCTCCTTGCCTGAAGAACGATTTCATTCCATAAAGCGCAAAATTCGTTTTGCAGTCCAGGCACTGTATTGCGTATGTCAAATTTTGCGAGTGACCATAGAATATCCAAATTTGAGGGATTGGTATGGATGACTTGACGAGCCACGTGGATAAAAATGGAAAGCAACACGCTGTCGTCATCATGGGCGATGCTGTCTCGAAGGACATGCTCTGGCAAACCAAATTTGTCCTTGACGAAGGCAATCCAACGGTCATCGCGGTCTGGTACGGACAGAAGAATGCTGGCAACTATCTGCCTCGCACGTCGAGAAATGTAGTCATCATTGCCCCTGCACCAGCGCGCTAGAATCTGTGCTGTCTGAATGGATTGGGGTACTTTATCGAAGTGTAGGCGGGAGAGGTGGCTGAGGATTCTATAAATATCATAAGAATCGCATAGCGCGTCTGCGGCATTCATGGAGATGAGGAGCCTACGGGTCTTGACCGCTTCGCTTGTCGAGTTCGATAACAAGTTGCGCGCCAAGAACCCACACAACGAGTCGACGAACTGTGAACGGAACGCGGAGGGGAGATGTACTTTGAGGTCCCTCACCACCTGTGAGTTAAAGAAGCCAGGGATCGCCTCAAAGAACCTCTCCAGCGTATCGTCTTCGCCCAGAGTGCCAATTGTCCAGTCCAAGACGCTCAGGTCTATATCCGATGAGTGTTGGGAAGCAGTTTCCTCGGCACCTTTCAAGACACCCCCTACCATCCAGGCACTGTAGCGATTCCTGGACGTACCAAAGCGTCGCAAGGTCTGCATGCTACCGTAATTTCCAGACGTGATAAAGGTGAGAACTGTGAAGAGAGCATATAGTACAAGGGCGTGAAGAGTCCAGACTGTAGACGAAAGAGGTGTATAGTACGGGCTGTCGTGCCGGAAAATTGGCATCATTGTGGTCCATCCATACACTGTTGAGAAGAGTCCGATCCACCAAATCACAGAAGTGAAAGTGGTGTGGTTGATATTGAACAAGAAAATGGCTAAGCCGGCAAAGAACAAAAATAGGGAGAGGTGAATCAAGGCCGGTAATGTTTCAACAACCAAGGGAAGATGCATTTTCTCTACGCCATCGGCAAAAAACGAGCGCATTCGCGCACGCTTCTCTGGCCTGCACCGTGCCGGCTGCGTGAACCTGATGTATCGACGGGCCCATTGGTTCAACGACGTTGCGAAGGCAGCACATGTAAGGCTGATCACTAGGCTCAAAAACCAGAGTGAATTCACCCAGACGGCATATCTCGGAGGGGAGAATGGGGGTGGAACTGCGAGGGTGGAGGGGATGGCTGTGCGAGGTAGGGTAGCGTTTGGATCGGCGAAGATCTGATAGATGTTGGCAAGATAAAATGCGGAAATATCTTGGGGGTTTGGCCTCAAGTCCTGTACGGACACGGCAAGTAGTGAGGCGACAGCAGCAGAGAATAAACCGGTCTATGGTGGTCCATTTTATACGCATAGCAGTTTGAATGTGACGCAGGGACTCACGAATATGAGGATTCCATCGGCGTCCTTTTGCCAGCGGTCTGTCATCTTGTTGTCTTCGTTCTCTGCGATCTCCGAATATACGGAAAAGAGAGACCCAGAACTGTCACCGAAATTGGACCTTCCTTGCAATGGCTGCGAAGTCTGATTCCCTACAAACGGCGGTTGGTCGAGATGGCCACTAGCATCCGCTGCATGCTTTGGTAAGTGCGGGGACTTGGACAAGTCAATGAAAGGGTTGATACATACCAGGGTAGATTCCGTTGGCGAGATATTGGTGATCAGGTTGAGACATTTCGTACGTAACACGGGAGAATAAAACAAAGATGGAACGCAGCCGACTTGAGGCATTACCACACAACTCGGAGCGGCTCGGAGCGGCTCGGAGATGCCATGCTCTCCGGAGTCCGGGCCGGGTAGCCTCGACCGGACCGGACATGTCGAGCGGCTTCCCGTTCATGAGCGCTTTATGCCCGCAGGCCATCAGACCATACACGCATGCATACTCTCTTCTGCATAGGGCAGCATTAAGGCTTGTCTTCATCTCTTCCAATGCTTTCGGACTCTGTGTATGTAATATGAACATCGCAGGCCGCTGAGCGCGTAGTCAGATGGCCCTCTGGGGCCATTTGAGTGATACGGCGGGATGTGTGTGTTTGCAAAGTCAATGCAAGCATTGAGCGTGCTCGATTCTAATCCTGCATGCCTTCCTTACATTGCACGCAAAGCAGCATGTTTCCCTACATGGCCATGCAGGAACTTCGGTCCGTAACCCCATCCCCTCGATATCTCACCAAAATGACCAAACTCACACATCGGTCCCTTTAGGACATTTCTTTTCAAAATGAGATCACAGGTGAACTAACTACCTTACCCCAGTCACCCGTGACGGGATCGCGGTCCGCCCCTTGATGCGGATGCGGATAGCTCACTCCGACCAGAGTTACTGTAAAGAGCTGGTTCTGGGGTCAGGGGCGTTAACCTCACCATCCAACCAACAACCAACGTTTCTGCACAATGGGGTCAGGGGCATCAAAGCTTCACCGTCCACCACTATCGTTTCTGGACAATCCTTCTCAGCTTGACTCACTGGAGTCCCCCTCGGCCTTCTATTTTGATATAAGGGGGTATCTGTATTATCTTCAAAACCGGGGCTGGGCCTATCACTTCCGGGCACTGCAGCTAATCGAGATATGCCGACACTTCGTTGCAATATGGCGGGTTAAAAGTATCCGCCAATACTATGATATATTGAGGTAAAGATCCTTCACTCCAGGATATTGGAATATATCCAATCTAATGACCTTCAAAGCATATTCGAAAAGTGCGATATCGCAATCCTCCGCTTTGTCGAAGCAGGCAAGGATGAGTCGGAGGAAGCGAACAGGTCTTATGAAGAAGCAGTGGATGCTTTGCGCTGGTATTTCTCATCTTACCCCCCAAAGTGAGTGAACTCAATCAATGATATTAAAGCGGTCCACTGATTTGTTTGTATAGCCCTGCCAATAGCTATAATGTTGACGCCAATACAGAGGAAGCAAGCCGGATGGATAAGTGCAGTGGGTTCAAGCCTAGGAATGTATGTCTGACTTTCATGCACATCTCTCTGTCACGCTTCATACTTCCCTGCAGAAATCTTTTGATGACAGGCTGGCGGTCGTCGAATTTCACATCCTGTCCCACCTTTCTGATCCAGAACCTATCATTGTGCGACGTAAGCATAAACCATCTTGTGAACACTGTTCTCATCTCTTATGCCTCCGTCAGAGGCAATCAGTAAATACTCTACTATATTCGATGTCCTCTGGGACTTCGCCCGCCTGCCAGGAAAGAGGCACCTCGCTCTTGCACAAAATCCACAATTTTACAAAGATCTTCCCATTTCTCCGAGTGAATATGGGCCAACCTCCGAGTGCCGGCCAACCGAGAAATGTGCGGGTGTTGGTAGGATCTATGTGCTCACAAATAGCGTTCACCCAGTCTTTGTTGAATGTGACTCGAAACTGCGGATATTTGACAACGTCTGGAACATCGATAACGTTCTCATTTTCAAAGGTTCATACCTCTCCTTTTGTTATTCTTTTATTCCTCTGGCCCTACTGACACACATTTCCAGATGTAGTCGGAACACTTCAGGGTGAAGCCATCGTTGGACAAGACATCCCGAACACGTGCCTCTTCTCTTGTCGCATGGAATCTCAGCAAGTTCATCGTGATGACCTTAAGCAAGTACAGAAATGGCAAGTGCCAATTTACAACCTACTCGAGCACCCCTCTGGGTGTATATTTATTACAACTAAACCGCCACTGAGCTATTGGGAGGAAAATTAAGGGTGGACTTCGGCGAGTTTGGTCTGCCAGGGGCGAGATGGTCTACATGATAATGGTGTCATCATCACAAATATAAATGTCATTACTGATCTTCCTTTCTCTCGTTTAACGTGTTCACGTGACAGTAGTATATGAAGATATCTCAAATAGCATACTTAAAAATACATAAATAGGCCCATATCATGATGTCCTGGCGTGTCCCGCTCCTCTAATACCTTTTTCTGAAGTCTTTGCCGGGATCTCTCATGGTTTCGCGCTCGTATCATAGTATAGTACTACCACATCACGGACTCTGCTCCTCTCTCTCAACTCGCACGCCCCATAGTTCCTTGGGTACGTGTGTAGTTTGAACCTGGACTTCTCACATTCCACCAACATTTTCCCGCTTTTCTTGGGACCTTTGAATCACGGATTCAACCTCTACGGAGGCTCTACCACTTTTTGTCTTTTCGAGTATGGGACGTGTTAACAGTGGACCACATAAAGTATACAATATTTCTCTGAGTCTCTCACCGTGATGTCAGAATTCAGACAAAGAAACGTGTGATGAGTAGTTGTGATGTATACGGTATTACTAAATGGTGCTTATTGTGTTGGTCTAGCATGAGAGGAGACGACTGGGACATGCATGGCACTGGCAAATCCGTTCATACAAATGCATGCATTATGCAGATAGACAGAAAACCAATGACAATCACGACGTATGGCGTCCTTTGACGTGCCCTAATATTTGTATATGAGAATGGGGCAATGAGGGAGTCCTACGATGACGATTGATTATTGATTCCTAAGTTTGCTGCAGAGATGTAATACCGCCAGGAACGGGCTGTCCTTCGGGGCGAGATGGACGAAGAGAGGCATCATGAAGATCATCACGTCCATTGGGAGGAGCAGTTGGGTTTGGGTGATGGGCAACGATCTTGCACAACGGATGTGAAGATGAAAGGTCCAAAACGGGATCCAAATCCCGGGTGGAAGCAGAGAATAGAGTCGGGGAGGCATCGGTGCCTTGATGTAAAGAGATGTAAAGATGGCGGATCCGGTGGAGAACATCGATGGCAGAAGATCGACCAGCGCTGCTCTTCGCCTTTCGTACTAGTTTATTCCACAAAGCGCAAAATTCGTTTCGCATCGCAGGATTCGTGTCGAGAATTTCAAATCGGGAAAGGGATGACAGAATCTCCCCAGACACGAGAGTGGCTCGATTGCGAATCGCGTGCAGAAGAATGGCCAGTAGCACACTATTGTCATCGTGGGTGATGTTATTCCGGAGGACACAGTCCTCCAACCCAAATTGATCCCTAGCGAGCGCGATCCAACTGTCGTCTCGTTTTCGCACATGCGGAAGGATGCAAGCAACTATTTCTCGACGACCTTCGGAAATATGACGATCATCACCTGTGGGCCAGAGTGCCAGAATCTGCGCAGTCTGAATTGATTGTGGCACTTGATCTAAACGGAAGTGGGAGAGATGGTGAAGGATATCATATATATCCTGAGAATTACAAAGCTTGTTCGCGGCATTCATGCAGATTTCCAATCGCCGGGTCTTGACCTCTTCGCTGACCCGGTTGGACGATAAAGTGCGGCCCAAGAATCCAGCGAATGATTTGTCAAATTTTGAACGATCTGCGAGATGTCTTTTCACGTCCTTCACTTTCTGCGAGTTAAGGAAGCCAGGGATGGCTTCGAGGAATGTTTCCAACGCATCGTCTTCTCCCAAAGCGACGACTGACCAATCCAAGATGCCCAGGTCGACCTCCAAAATGTTGGCATCTTCGATTGCCTCTTCTATCCACCATCTTCGAATTAGCCAAGCGATACACGGCATAAAGATGCGAAAGGTGATATAAGTCGGCCCACGGACGGAGAATCGTTTGTATTGACGCCAGGCTTCCTCGCAATGGCGACATAGCCACGTCAAAATGAAATTTGAATGGGCATTGTGTTGGTATTCTGGCTACCAGAGGCTAGTCGGAGGAGCGCAAATGCGCACCACGCTAGACCCGAAAGCCGAATTTTTTCCACCCCCTGTTTAGGGGATTTGTCTGGGCTTGTCGTGATTGTTTGCGAACGTTCTCGAAGACCAAGATCTTTTCAAATATGCTTATTAGCAAAACAGAAAAAGGGCAAATTATTCTCGTACCTTCGACAGTCTTCGAAGGAGCCGCGCGTGTTACAAAGAGTTGAGCTGTCATGTTTCCTTGTGGAGGCATCCGAGGCATGCGTGACTTCGTGCTGTTTCTAGTGTATTCATTTCGTGCCCGAGTTTGTATTTCCGTCGATTTGTGCCTGTGACCCAGTGACGGACGCCTAGCCTAGTAGCAGGGAAAATGCTGACGCAAATGCTAACAAACCGAAGGGAAAGTGTGTAAAGAACAAGTAATGCGGTCAGGAAAGGAAGGACGCCATAGAAAACGATAAAGAAAACCAAGCCAACAATGAGAAATAGGGCATATAGTATTGAGACTGCTGGTTTAGAAAGTGGCGTATAGTAGGGGCTTTCAGGCCACAACACTGGCATGAATGTGACCCAGCCATACACGGTTACGAAAAGCCCAACGCACAAAAGTACGGACAGGTAAACGTTATGATTCACGTTGTGCAGAAATACCACAAGACCAGACAAAAAGAGGAAGAGGGAGAGATGCAGCAACGCCGGCAATGATTCAACTACCCAAGGAACATGCATCTTGTCTACACCTCCAGCAAAGAATGCGCGGGTCCGTGCTTGTTTCTCTGGGCTGCACCGTGCTGGTTGAGTGACTCTAAGGTATCGACGTGCCCACTGCTGCAGTGACGTTGCCAGGAAAGCGCAGGAAAGACTGACAACCAAGCTCAGAAACCAGAGCGAGTTCACCCAGACAGCGTGTCTCGGAGGAGAGAAGGGAGGTGGTTTACCGACAAGGAAAGGGATAGAAGTCTGTGGGAGAGTCGGGTCGGCGAGGATATGATAGATGTTGGCGAGATAGAACGCGGAAGTGTCCTGAGAGTTTGGCCTCAGGTCTTGGACAGACATGGCGAGGAACGCCGCCACGGAGGCAGAGAATAAACCAGTCTATGGTGTTCTGCTTAATGTGCGTCGTGATGCACGTGGTTACACTAGGACCTACGAAAATAAGGATGCCATCTGCGTCCTTCTGCCAGCGTTCAGCCATCTTGTTGTCTTCTTCCACTGCAATCTTCGAATACATGGAAAAGATCGTCCTTGAGCTGCTATCGCCCAAATCGAATTCTTCATCAAGTTGGGGTGGCTGCGGTAACTCGGGCTGAGATTTTTTGGGATGATCATCTACTTTACACAGAGATGAATTTACGACCACAAAGACAAGCAACAAACAGCCAAAGTACCTGTGACAGCTCGAATGTCGTCTCCCCTCTCAGGGTCAGTCAGTCTGCTTGCAACTTGGAACATTGAAAAGGTGGTGACTAGAATGAAGCGTCTCTAAACATATCGAATGAGGGGGGATACCTTCGAATGGCTGAAGCTGGAGTCGTGACCAAGTATCAAATAAGTTTTGCGACATTTGTTGGCTTTCTTCGACGGATTATGTGATCATGATTACAAATTGCAGGAGCTTGGCGAGGCGGCGTCAGTGCGGCGTCCCACACCCCCGCATACAATAATCTCGTGATATCCTGTGCTCAGTGAGCATTGTTCGTAGTTTGTCTCCCAACAGCCGTCTGTGAACCGCCATTTGTAGTCGCCCTGCTACTGTGCCAGGCCCATGCGGGGTTCGAAGTCCCAACGCTTACGCGTTTTAAATGCGCATATAATGTCATCGAGGTTATGGTATGATCTGCCAGAAGTACTTCCAGGCTGCACGTGCTCATTAATTCTTGAACGTGCCGCGAAACCACCTGACATTAATATAAATGATGCCAACGATCAATGTGTATGCTGTCAGTGTCTTTCGTATTATTCCAGGAGGCAACAGGGGTGGGCTATGTACATGTGTGAACGTTGTAGGTTTTACACTAAGAGAGGTCAGAACACAATGAATTGATGGTGATCATACGAACAGACAGGACGATCGAGAAGACGAAGGAATCAATGCATAAAACGGAAGTGAATCCCGAGTACGACCGGTTAGGGAAAACGGGGGCGAGACAGTGAGAGGACGAGATGTAGGGACACAAGGATATAGATTAAGGAAGAAGGAAATGAGCCAGACGGAGACGAGGTGAGACTGAGGGCAACTGCCACGACTCGGAACCCACCAGAGTTGGTGCGGGATTTTGGAACAACAAAGCTCGTCACATGAGGTGGTGTGAGATGTCGGGTTGGGGATGGTTAACAGATGAGAATGGCAGGGAGAAGGAGGACTAAGGAGAAGGTTAAGGGTAATGGCAGTCAAGAGATGAATAGTGGATGCGGACATATGAGGATGGTGGAAGTGAGGGGGAAATTGCCCAAAGCGGGGAAGGATACTGAAGACGTGCAGACAGGATACACGACAGGCAAGGATGAAGAGACTAAAGGTACGAGGCAAGACTGGGGAGGGCAGGGATCATCTTGGGATCACTGAAAACTCCTTCTGCGAGTGGTTTGCGGTCAACGAGGACGTTTACATCACAGGTTGGAGCAAACATGGGTGTGGGCTATTGAGAGTAGACCTCCTAATGAGCGCGGGATGCGATTGGGATGAACAGGAGCCGATTGCACGGACGAAGGGAACACTACGGAAAAAGACTGGAAACCAGATTCGGATGTGATGGTGAGAACGGTAGTTATTTCGTGCCTTGATTGCAGAATGGCATCGGTATTAGGCATAGACTGAAGGATTTGGTGGGCTGAGGGCGAGATCGAGTGATGTCCAAGTTTGATGTAGCATATAGCGTGGTGATTTCCCGCCGCGTATTGCTTTCTAGAGGATGAGACAAGGTAAGGGCACGGGTAATGGAGAGGGAGCATCAAGGAAATCACTTCGTTCGTATATCGAAACAGAAGATGATTGAGGCACAATGGAATGAGCGACAGTTATTGAAGAGAGTTTGGATGCGAGAGTGTGAACGGAGGTGTTGTGGATGTTTGAAAGGTCTCCCATTCAAGCTTCGTTGGTAGGTGTCTCTGGTGTCGACTCGTCGGGGCACCCGATGTCTGCAGTAACGTCGGCACTATGTAGTGATTGCTGGCGATAGAGATGGGTAACCCCCTCTGAAAGACGCGGGTTTGGTTCCAAAGTAACCATCTGAGTGGATTCATGAACAGAAGGGTCTATATGCAAGGTGACCTGGGGAACGATGTCCACGGGATTGGTGGTTGGTGACTGAGATGGGGATACCTGTGTGAGAGGATGTGTAGAATCCGAAGATGAAGGGAGTCCTGGGATAACATTTGATCCCTCGGCTTGTTGTGAGGCTGTACTGCCTCCAGGGGTGGCCTGGCTCTCTATGTGAGGTGGGTGACGAGAGACATCCTTAGGATCACCACATCCGGTGAGAGGGGGGTCAGTTGAGTGTGGGTAATGAGCGGTGACGTTGCAGAACGGATACGATGATGGTAAATTCAAAATCTTGTCAAAAGAGGGGGTGGAATCGGAGAACCGAGTCGGGGCAGCATCGGTGCCTTGATGTAAAGCGATATAAAGATGGCGGGTCTCAACGAGAACATCCCTAGGATTCGGATACGAAGAAGCCATGTCCCTCGCCTTTTGAACGAGTTCGTTCCATAAGTTGCAAAATTCATTTTGTAGTTTGGAATTAGCATTGAGTATGTCAAACCGGGAAAGTGATGACAGAAGGCCATCATCCCAGAGAGTGGTGCGATTGCTAATCACGTGTAGAAGAATGGCCAGTAGCACGCTATCGTCACCGAGGACAATGTTGTCACGAAGGACACTCTCCTCCAACCCAAATTGATCCCTAGCGAGGGCAATCCAACTGTCATCCCGTTGTTGTACATGCGGGAGAATGCAGGCAACTATTAGTCGTTGACCCTTGCAAACCGTGCACCAGCGTGCGAGATGCTGCGCTGTCTGAATGGATTGAGGTACCTGATCGAAGGAAAAGTGGGAAAAGAGGTAAAGGATAGAACAAATATCCTCCGAATCGCATATCTTGTTCGCGGCATTCATGCAGATTTTGAGTCGACGAGCCTTGACCTCTTCGCTTATCAATTTGGATGAGAAAGTACGACCCAGGAATCCACCGAATGATTTGATTAAATTTGAACGATCGGGAAGATGTCTTTCCAGGTCCTTCACTTTCTGTGAATCGACGAAACCAGGGATGGCTTCGAAAACATTTTGCAATATTTCATCGTCTCCTAGGGCGATGACAGACCAGTTCAAGATATCCACATTAATCTTCGAGATATTGGCCGTTTTAAGTGCCGTGCTTATCTGTAACCTTCTCGTAAGCCACAGAAAATGCGGCAGAGTGATGCGAAGAATGACGTGGAAAGCCGAAAGCCGCGTCCACAGATGACCAGCATGACGATCTAGCCACGGAACCTTGAAGATCATGAACGAATCTGCAAAACCATTACTTTGACCACTGACACTTCGACGGTTGCCCAGCCTGTGACAAGAGCAAATCCTTAAGCCAGAGTAGCCAAGGAAAAGGAAAAGTAAGTAGAGAACGAATACAATAAGTCCAGAACAAGCAAGAACAAAGCTAACTAAGTGGAGGATGATTAATGGGATTGAGATGATCCAGACCGCTGCCATAGAAAGTGGCGTATAGTATGGGCTTTCGGGCCACAACACCGGCATGAATGTGATCCATACATACACAGTTACGAAGAGCCCGACGCACAAAAGTACCGAAAGGTAAACGCTATGATTGACATTCTTCAGAAACACAACGAGGCCAGATAGGAAGAGGAATAGGGAGAGATGTAGCAACGCTGGTAATGATTCAACTGCCCAAGGGACACGCATCTTGTGCACGCCCCCAGCAAAGAATGCACGCGTTCGTGCCCGTATCTCTGGGCTGCACCGTGGCGGCTGAGTGACCTTAAGGTATCGACGTGCCCATTGCTGCACCGACGTCGCAAGGGAAGCACAGGCGAGACTAATAACCAAGCTCAAAAGCCAGAGAGAGTTCACCCAGACGGCGTATCTCGGAGGAGAGAAAGGAGGTAGTCCAGAGACAGGATGACGGATGGGCATCTGTGATAGATTCAAGTTGGTGTCAGCAAGAATCTGATAGATGTTGGCGAGATAGAATGCGGAGGTGTCCTGAGAGTTTGGCCTCAGGTCTTGGATCGATACTGCAAGTAATGCGGCGACAGCAGCAGAGAATAGACCTGCCTACAGTGTTCTAGTTTATGAGCGAAGGACTATGGATTTCGACATCATAAGGACTCACAAAAATGAGGATACTATCAGCATTCTTTTGCCAGCGATCGGCCATCTTCTTATCTTGTTCCTCTGAAAGTTGGGAATACAGGGAATAAATGACCCTGGAACTGTCATCTAAACGGGAATCCTCCTGCGGTGGCGGCTGTGACTTTGACTGAAGGTTTTCCGAATGATCATCCACTTTTTACTTTGGTAAATTCACGAATACAACGACAAGCAATAGGTAAAATACCACGAATGTCACCTCCCTTCTCTGGGTCTGTCTGTCTGTTTGCAGTGTTGGGCATCAAAAAAAGCGTTGCAAACACGTTGGTACAGCGGAGTTGTTGGATTCTCGGTTTGCGCGGATGTTTCCGGTGCGAGCGCGATTACTTACTGCCTTTTTCATGTGACCTGTCGCGTGCGGGCAAATTTGTAAGAAAATTCATACAATCCCGAGATGCCAAAACACTCCCAAAACCTTCAAACTTCATTGTTTGCCCTTTGGTCAATTAAAACCATAATGTCTACATTACAGAGAGTTGATTGGTGCAGTCCTTCTTGAATTCCAGTGACTCCCAAAATTTCAAACCTCATTGTTTGCCCTTCGGTTATTCAAAATCATGATCTCTACATTACAAAGAGTTGGTTGGTGCAATCCTTTGTTAATTCCAGTGGCTCGTTGAGGAGATATAACTAAATCGGTGTGTCCGATTTTTTTTTACAGATTCTCGGGTGCTTCGTCATTCCCAGGGTCTTTGGCTCGACCAAAACTGGCCAATCAGACCAATCCTCGACCAATCAACCAATCCGGCCAATCAGAGCACTTGTCGACCAATCGACCAACCCCACACGTGACTGCGCATGTGCCACGCGTGCAAAGCCTTGCGACCCCAACCCGAGGCATTTGTGCGATCTGCCCAGTGTCAAGGCCTTGCGACCCTAACCCGAGGCGTTCATTTGAGGCAGGGCGTACGCATGCACCCGCGCATGCCTATGCGACGTGATTGAATGGACGACAACGACAACGTATATGATACGATCAAACGGACGACGACGACGCAACGACGGACGTGCGTGCAAAGCCTTGCAACCCTAACCCGGCGCATTCGTGCGATGTGCCCAGTGTCAAGGCCTTGCGACCCTAACCCAAGGCAACTCCCAAGGCATTCATTCAAGGTGGGGCATATGCGGTACACCCACGCCCGTGCACGCCTATACAACAGTGACCGAACGGACGACGACGACGCAACGACGGACATGTGCACATGCACCGTCCCAACCCCTCTCCCTGGCCCTGGCCCTGGCAATCAGCTGGGCATGCGCACGCGCGCAGGCCACGAGCATTTGAGGGCATACACGCACGCCTATACAACAGCAACAGGACGGACAACAACGCAACAAATGTGGCATCATGATGACGGCGTATGCGTTGCCACGGGCGCATCTCCGTCGTGGGCGACATCCGCCGCTGCCTTCGATCTGTCAATGGAGTGCAAGAATGGGCCCTACACGCGGGCTGTTCGGTATGGCATACGTGGTAGTGTTGGGGAAGTTTGGTTTGTGCCTGAAACCACTTAGTGAAATGAAGGTAAAGATCTTATTCAATTGCTTAGCAAATTTAGGGTTATGGTCTCCTATATCTGGAGATAATGTCCCTAAATTTGCTAAGCAATTGGATAGGTCCTTTACCTTCATTTCACTAAGTGGTTTCAGGCACAAACCAAACTTCCCCAACACTAATACATGGCTTTGTGCTGCGCCTGCAGTGCAGGGACTTGGCTGTGTGCTGTTCGAAGTCACTCGCAAGGGAGCTTCTGCTCCCTGTAGCATTCTGGGTGTCGTCGATTTGGATGGCAGTATTATACAAATAGAATTCTTTTTTTTATATTACTTGCGGGGCAAAACGGTGAATTACGACGATGAGATCAAACGTGTGTTGGCCACGAGTAAGGGACGTATACTACGAGGACACCACCCAGTGCATCAGTCGGAAGGAAGACCACCTGGAGGACATGCGCTCCCGGGTCCAAAATTGAGGGGGGGAGTTTCGTCTTGCAAGCAGTGCAGACGAAGAAAGCGTCGGCCGTCCCTCTTGTCAACCCACTGATGGGGGATTGAATTGCTGAGCTCAAGGTGTGAATAGAGTGAAAAGAAAATGCCGGTGGGCATCGACTCGAGCTGCTTTTCCAGCAGGCCAAGGAAGGCCTGATACTCGAGGGGCAAATCCATCTGCCCAACGCCATTGGTAACTACCAGGCTGTAAAGGTGGCAAACCATGGTGAGAAACTTGAGTGGCAAGAACTTGTCCTTGCTGAAGATGCCAGCTGGCTGTGGCCATGGTGGAGGTGTCCTGTCTTCGGTGGGGACGTTGTCCTTGTCTGACTTGGCCACTTGCCAGACACCGTCGTTACATACACCTTTCTGGTGGTTTTTGGTCCGAATGCCCATGAACATGATGGTCCGACAGCGGCGGCAAATGTGGACCTTACGCTAAGAAAACTGTTGTGAGACCTTGACCAAGATTGCCTCGCACTGGGCTACTAGGTAGATGACCCACCGGCTTCTCCTTTGACTGCTTTCCCTCAGCATTGGACTCCGGCAACAAGACTCCCTTGCAGTGCCTGTCCCAGAAGGTTGTCGTCCCCTTGGAGCCTAGGGGATTGGGTAGTTATCCGATAATGTCACCTCTGAGTCTGATGCAGGTCCAGAGAGGGAAAGATGATGCACTCTTGAAGTCATTGCGATAGAGCCGGTCTGCGACCTTGCCCTCAATCTCTGCCAACTTAT
>QFEY01000389.1:0-89915 GCA_003316435.1 Russula virescens
CAACATATCTAGCAGCAGAATTGCTATGAAATTGTAATCACCTGTTTTGCTGGATAATACAAGACATATATATATCTGTTATCTATCAAATATGGTCAGAGTGTTTAGATGATTGATATTTCTTTCTATAAGTATATTATTGAATATACTATATGATATCGTAATATATCATCAGGTGTAATCCACTTTTAGCAGCACATTATCTGATATCTAACTGTATGACACTTCTCTTTGCTTGGAGTTAGACCATGGATAGAGGACAATTCTATCCACAGTTTGGCCAATTTTAGAAACTATGCATCGATATAGTTAATGCTGATATATCATACCGCGGATAAAATACAATCCTATCCGCGGTTTGATTTTTTTATAATATTACTCATAAGATATTTACATATACTAGGTTAATAATTCTCAACCTTATACACTATTATTCATTAGAGCTTTAGATATACATAGATATCATATTTACTTTTCCTTACTTTTATATATTTTTGTTATTGTTCTTATTGCTGCTTATAACACCATTACTTTCTATAGATTCAGGATTTGGTTTTTATTCTTGTCTTTGCCTCAACTATCTTTAAGTACACTGTATATCAATCAATCATCTATATAAAGTTTATGATTACTGTGTTTAGACACATGTCCTCCATATGGTTTATCTTGCTTATATATAGTTTCTTTAATGTGTGTTTATAAGGTGCCTAGACAGAACATAGCTATTCTAAGTCTGTCTCTCATATATTATGAGGAGTATAGCATACAATAGACCGCGGATAGAAATCAATCGTATCCACGGTCCATAATACAGCACCATATTATCTTGTTTTCAGACTGCGGATACGATTGTTCCCTATCCGCGGTCTAAAATCGATCGATTTGTTGATTTTGGGCATCATTTAGAGCATATTTTGACCCAAAACCTACCCCAAACCCCAAACCGAATTAAATTAACCCCCTATAGAATTTCAACAAGCATGATATTACAGTAAAAGTTCTAGACTTGAGCATGTATTCTGTTTTTAATAGTATATGATATGACAGTAATTCCAGCATATCATATCCAAATCTTAACCATATCAGATGTATATAGGCTTGTTTGAAAGCTCTTGTTAAGGGGAATCAGAATCATCCTTGGACCACTGATAGGAACGACTCCTATGTGCGGTATATTGTCATTTATGTTTATAATAAGATAGACACAATATTCTGATGACTGCCTATAAGAGTGAGTCTTATCCGTGCTATATAAGGGTTTATATTTTCTATATTGTAGACATATGTCTGATGACCATGGGTGAGAGTGAGAATTATCTGTGCTGTCTTAGGGTTTATCTTTTTTTATAATATAAACAGTATCTTGATAACCGCAGATAAAAGAATGTTTTATCCGCGCTCTGTAATCATATATATATGGCCACAATTCAGACATGACAGTAATGACCTCGGATGATAGTTGGTTGTATCTGCGGTCACTTATTGAAGTGATTATTTGATGGTTATGATAGATTTATGCCATTTTGGGGTTTTGGGTAACATTTGGGCTTGATTTTAACCCTTAACCTACCCTTAACCCTCAACCGAATTAAATTAGACCCCTATAGAATACACACTATGCTGCACATAAGTCATGTGTCAATCTGTGGCACAGCTGCAGGATTTATCTGCAGAATATCACCCATAATTAAGCTTCCAAGTGGCTTTCAAACAAGCCTATGCACAGCTAAATCAGTGCAGAATTGACTAAGATATCCATTGATTATTGCAATATCTCAGCCAAATCTTCACTGTTTTGGCTGTTCTTAGGCTTGATAGAAAGCTGGTTTGAAGGCCAATCATGATGTGCATGCCGTGCATAAGCCATGCACCTATCTGTGGCAGTGGATCCCCAGATATGAGACTGACATAAATAGATTAGATAAATCATGCAGCTGTGCTGCAGATAGGCACATGATTTATCCGTGGCATATTGGTCATGTTTCTCCCTCTGAATAGCTTTGTAACAAGCCCAATAACAGCTGGATCCATGCATATTTGAATGAGATATGGTAAGATTTGTTCAAGGGTGTGTTTACTGCATAGCTCAACCAAATCTGCATAGTTCTGGCTGTACCTAGGCTTGTTTGAAAGCTATCTTGAAGCACAAGTATGTGTACTATGCCGCGCATAAGTCTTGTATCTATCCGCGGCACAGATGCATCATTTATTTATTGCATCCTGATTATTATTATTTCTGGGGCACCTGTGCTGTGGATAGAAGCGTGACTTATCCGCGGAATATCACCCATGATTATGCTTCAAAATAGCTTTCAAACAAGCCCATGCACAGCCTGATCAGTGCAGAATTGACTAAGATATCTATTAATTAAACTCTTATCCATAGTGTTGCAATATCTCAGTCAAATCTTCACCATTTTGGTTGTTCTTAGGCTTGATAGAAAGCGCGTTTGAAGGTCAACCAAGATGTGCATGCCATGTATAAGTCATGCATTTATCCACGGCAGTGGAGCCCCAGATATGAGGCTGACAAATATACAATAGATAAACATGCAGATATGCTGCGGATAGACATATGATTTATCCGCGGCATGCTGATAATGATTCCCCCTCTGAATAGCTTTCTAAAAAGCCCAAGAACAGCTGGATCCATGCATATTTGACTGAGATATGGTAAGATATGTTAAAGGATGTAATCACTGCATAACTTGATCAAATCTACATAGTTCTGGCTGTATTTAGGCTTGTTTGAAAGCTATCCTGAAGCACAATTATGTACACGATGCCGCGCATAGGTCATGCATCTATCCATGGCATGGCAGCATGATTTATTTATTGCATCTTTATGATTATCACTTATGGGGCCCCTGTGCTGCGGATAGATGCATGGCTTATACGCGGCATGCGGATCAGGATTCACCTTCAACGTAGCTTTCAAACAAGCCTAAGAAGAGCCAAAACGGTGAAGATTTGACTAAGATATATATAAAATACACTATGTATCTATATTTAATCTAAGTTTATCTCATGCACTGCTGATAGAAATATACATTTCTATTCATAGTTTATTATATTATACACTAAATACACAGAAATATGTCTTTTCCCAAATTTAAAAGTCAAAAAATCTTACCCTACACCTACCCTCTACCCTCTACTGAATTAAATTAGACCCCTTATAATACAATGACACAGGAACAGTAATCAGTATAGTAATAAGCAAGTGAGAAGGGAGTATGCAGCGAGAGTCCTGGGGGTCACATGATGTGACATGTGATCAGTTATGTGAATGATCACCTGATGCAGCACCTGACCAATCATGTGACTGGTCACCTGAGTAGACATGTGATCTGTCATGTGACAGATCATGTGAGGGTTCTGGAGAAGGCACAAAGGACAGTGAGTCCCAGAGATTTAACTGGGAAGTACAGTCAGGGGTACAGGAAGGGTCCACAGGAGGACCAGAACCAGAGCTTGTAACAGAGCTGAGGAAGAGTGGGATGCAGGGTTAAGTGGATAAGATTCTGCCTGAAGTCACCTGAAAACATAATGTGACACCAATGAGCAATTGGGTTAGGTGTTGTTTACAAACTTTTTCTTAACCTTTTTACTGTACTATGGACTGCTGACCCCATTATGCTTACCCACTTGCTCTGCCTTACCTCAGACTGATTACTGTATGTATTGCCTGTGTGCTGCCACCTACACTCTGATGACTCCTGCCTGATGTACTGATACACGCTGCCTCAAGTACCCATACTATGTGTGACTGTGTGCCCTACGATAGCTACTGTATGCTACTGATACTACCACTATTAGGACTAGCTGTGACTCAGATCCTATTAGTGTAGTTACCTGGACTTCCTGTATTTAAGGACTGCCTAACTAGAGAGTTGAGCCCTAAGCTCGACTTTGTATGCAATCTACATTGTCATTTGTCCCTCCTCACTTAGTGCTAGCCTAAGTGTCTGCCTCAAGGCTTCCCCTCTCATCTCCTCACCTCGCTCACACTTGGCTCATCACTGAGAGCATTCATACGTCTGCTTAGTGCTGTAAACTAAGACATCTACTGCTAGTTAGTCCTAAAGCAGTAATCATCGCATGCCCTGGACCGGACCTCTGTTCAGTCTATCCCTATCACCTTCATACTCGAAGTGGTCCCCAGCCCGCCTCGCTGCTCATCGGCCCATGTCCCACTCATCCCCAATCATTATCAGCCGTGTAGTGATCTCCCTCTTTCCTCATTAGTCCTATTCAGCATTACTCACTGGATCGTCACATCCTTTGGAGCTATACTCGTTTTATCGCTCCTTACCTCTGTTGCCTATTCCTTTGTTGTTGCTGATCAAGTCTATCAGCTCTCAACCCAGTCTAACACTGTCAATAGTTCATAGAACTATCGCCCATCGTCTTATACTGTGAACGGCCCCTAGAGCTGTAACAGGTGTAAACTGTCTAAACCTGTGATACCTGTGCCACAGGTCACACTGAGATTTTGGGCTTTCCTAAAGTGGTATTTAATAGTGGCTCAGCCAGCTCAAGCCACAAGCTTTACAGCTTAGCTTGGTTTGGTATATCCATTTTTGGATAAGCCATGTGAAGCTGAGCCAAACCGAGCCAAGCTGAGCCATAATATCACTAGTGGTGGTAACACACCTTGAGAGTGCAGTTTCAGCCACTTTGCACAGGCCATTGATGAGCCCCTGTCTGTCTGTGGTGATCTTCAGTTACATTCAAGGGGTTGAAATTTGAATGCTATTCAGGTGGCATATTTATGCTCTTGCCTTTCTGGCAGACTTGTCAGCTGTATCATATTGGTTTGTTATCTGCCTCCAGATGGTGGGGGAAAATCACCCTGTGAGATGTGGTGAAACTCCCTAGTATAATTCTCTCTTCTGTCAGGTGATTTCAGCCTCATGCAACAAAAAAAATGGGCTTTTTTTTTTTAAATAGCAGCTGATTTTCGGCCATTGGAACATCAATTTGAGCAGTCAAACATCGACCCATTAGAGGGCTGTCAACAGGGGATACGGCCCACTAGCCAACCTGGTGATGCCTTCCCCGGCTGCCAGGTGGTTTTCACCTCCTTGGAACTCCCTAGTGTGTGATACTCAGGTGCCGAAGTCACCTTTCATCGCAATCTCACATTCACCTTTGTAGCCACATTGATAAGGCAAATCCAATAAAACACAAGTCAGCCTCGATGGGCACAATACAGGGCGTCCAACATGTTCACTGCCTACAATCGCAGAGGTATGAACAGGTTAACTGTAACGTTATAGATAAAATAAGATGTGACCAGGGTATAAAACGATCGAAGAGCGTATCGGAGAGAGCATACGCAGCGAGAATTATGATCGCTAACCACATGCACGGCGTCCGAATGTCACCTGCGATACGAGAATCGTAAAGTGGCATAAAGGAAAGAGAAAAAAGGTTTCTTTAATGGGAGGTTGTCCACCAACGCAAAGGGACGGGTACTAGATATTCATATAAATAGGGCAGGAGGCGAAGATTGGGGGAAAGAGGTAGCCACACCAAAAAAAGTAGGGGTTCAAAATGTCACGGCCTCGATCAAGCAAACCGGTAATTCGACAAGGGGGTAGAGTGGGTAGAGGTTACAGACGTACAAGGTGTCAACCCGTAAAAAAGACATCATAACAGGACAATGACCTGAGAGTGGGTTGGCAGACCATGAAATGAAATGAAAATTTACCAGAAAAGGCTGCTGAGGCAGCAATTACTGTGTCCCATCGTATGCGTCTTCATCAACAAAGTCGCTATACTGGCTCCCATTCGTCAAATGTTTTTGCGAACGCGTAGGAGAGTATAGCGTGCGAACGCTACCCTGTGCACCATTGCTAGTATATGTCGGTGAGGGGATAGTTGGTCCATTTACACTGCCCGAGCCTCCAAGAGCACGACGCTCAGCATATGCGCGTAGCATGTCATCAGGAGACATCACAGCTGCCGGCATAGGCTGCATTGGCATGAAAGATGACATGGAAGAGGCGGGTTCAGGGCTGTGCGGACTGTGAACGGGAGAGGGAACCGCTGGGAAAGTTGTGGACTGAGCCGAGAAAAGGAGTTCAGGTCCTCCCTCACCCTCAGCATCAGGTGAGGGGTCACCAGTGCGCATCACTGTAACCAGAGTTGAATCGAGGAGCGGAAGGGATGAAGAAGCCTACGTACAACGAAGGGCGGGCATAACTGCATCAACACTTGGGCGGGAGGTTGTCTCCTCTCCTGCTAGACGAGCTTGAATATCCTCTAAACTGAGGGTTCGCGGTCCATCGGTCTGGGTAGGAGAAAGCGACTCGTCGGGTTCTGTGTTGGACTGAGATACCTCCCACTTGCGATCTGGGAGAGGGGGAATGATCGCCGTGTGATAGGCACGGCTTATGACCGTACGACGGCTCTCCGAACTCGGGCGTACGTCAGGGGCAAAAGATACACGCGAAACACGTTCGGCCAAGATCTGAGAAGTTGCAGCAGAGGAACGAAGCTGTGCGGTGCCATTGCTCTGACCGGGTAAGACAGTCCGAGACCTTGAACCAATACCCGCTTGACCACTTTCGAATGCGGCGCCGGAAACGGGACGAATATTGC
The DNA here is from genome assembly GCA_003316435.1 of Russula virescens. Lineage (NCBI taxonomy): Eukaryota > Fungi > Basidiomycota > Agaricomycetes > Russulales > Russulaceae > Russula > Russula virescens. The sequence goes on from QFEY01000389.1 coordinate 6,610, forward strand.
CGAAGGAAAAGGACGACACGCGGTTACTCGAGTCAGTAGCAATGCTATTGCGGATAGCGGCCTGTGCGCCGGCGACAGAGATGGGCTGCCAGTTTGTGGAAATTGTACTCATACGCTGGTCGACGGCCTCGCTCCACCGCTTGCGTGCCTCTTTACCTCGGTCACGCTTCATTTTGACATAAGCAGCAATAAGAAGGAAAACAACGAGGAGAGGCATTATAACACCTGCGGCAATTTTTCCACCGGAGCCGCCCTTGGAAGTGTTAGGGGTATTATTCACAACAGTAACGGCAGTATCGGGCTTAGACGGGTCGGCCGCGGCAGGGGTACCACCAGTGGAAGGAGGTTGATAGGTGACGGTAAAGATAGGCCCAGCGGGATATGGGGCTTGGTAAGGAGGTGTATTAGAAGGGACGATGGAGAGCTGAAGGTTGGCGGATTGGGTGGAATTCCACCACTTGGGTTGGAAGTTAGTCCGATATGAACCGTCGGGGAAGTAAACATTTTGCCAGGCATGGACGCGGTAGGTGCTGAGGCCAGGGGCAAAGAGATATATGTCCACGTAATATGTGGAAAGGCAGGACGTGTCCCAGGTGATATTGATAGGTGTGGTATATGCGATGGACTGAGCAGCGGTGGGGGACTTATAGAAACCGCCAGTGGCACAGGCTAGATAAAAAGACGGTGTCAGAATCAATTATACGATGAGGAAGCTCTGAGAGTAAGGAGAAGAGGAAGGGACGTGCGGTGTGTGAGGGAAGAAAATACTTACACGAGTTGGCGCGCTTCTGGGGCGAGTGTGCAAACGCTTTACCGAAACGAAAGTTGTGGGACATAGTACCCAACTTTGTGACAAGAAGAAAGGAGAGTGGCCGCTAGACAAGCGGGTGGGAGGGAAAGAGAGAGAGGAAGAGAAGGAGAGGACGTAGGGCGGTGAAATGAGGGGGGAAAAAAACCAGTTGGGTAACGTCGATTTGTCGCTTTGTCCCGAAATGTATTTCAAACGTGACAACGAGACAGTGTTTTCAAACCCCGAAGCGAGTGGCATGAACCGACACAATGGCGCAGGATGACAAAGCGTGACCGAAGCAACATTTCATCACTCATCACATTATTTAAGCGTGTAGTCCGACTTCTATCCCTCGGGGCACGGGGCACAATTAATGTGGCATCAAATAAGACCCGCGGTCCAAAGTTCATTTTTAAAATTTTTTAAATCGCCATGGTTCCAGTCTACTAACGCCAGCTATTGACATCAGATCTTCCCAAGACTGCCGACGATCTTGAGCTGAAGGTCGTCCTCACTGTTGCGAGGCAGTAAGCAATGGGATGTAGCTTGTCAATTAGAACATCATAACATAAGCGTTCAACTAAGTGAAAATGCGTTCGAGCGAAGAGGCACTGCAATGCCTACAGTGAATCAAGGTCCCACGTAACAAAGGTGTATCGTAGTGGACAAGGAAAAGATCAAAGGCTAAAGATGCCGCTCTTCCGCTTACGCGACTGGACTGGGAATACAACTACAAGAGAGATACCAAGCCCGACGGTCAGTCCAATGGACACCGAGATTAGCTGTAAAGCGACCTGGAAGCCAGTCAAATACGACGCAGAGCTTCCAGAGACCTGTTGGGATGCAAAATGTAGCAGGCCGCCATTTCCGAGACCCGAAGGTAGTTGAAACAGTACACCTGTGATCTACTTCGCCAGCCTGATCCAATTTGCCTGCACATAGAAGGACGAGAGGACGCACCATGACAGCGAAAGCGTTTCCTCGAAAGAAACGACCGTATATATTCGCAATGACACCCACAGCAAATGCGCTGCACAAAACTATTAGGGAAGGAGTAGGGAGGGAAGGAACCATGGGCACCCACCCAACCGCAGCACTGATGTCGCTCTGATTCGGGAACTTTTTGCTGACAAAGTGATTGGTGACCCAACCAAGGCACGAAATAGCCACAAGAATGGCCTTCCCAGATTTTTGCACTCAGTATACCCCATTCATATAGAGATAGCACCGAAGCACGACGACTCACCAACTCCTTTTGGTACCATGGCGCTTGATTCCGTAAACTGAGGGATAGTGAAAACATCGGTACAGTCAGAAATGCTGACTCAATGTCAGGTTGGTGGGTATGCTATAGAACAAGAGCTTACCCCAGAACTGCGAAGGCGTCTTTCTGAACCACGGTGCATTGCTGTGGCTTCTTGCGCACTGGTAATCCTCTGGCCCAAAAATTTCGAGTCCCGTCATTTTCTGGTAGACTTCTGCACCTATTGCAAGTCCGAAGCCGAGGAAGAGCGAATATATAAGAGCATAGCAAATGCGCACGGCCCCTGCGACAATGTTCCGAGAAGAAAGCTCAAGCGAGCCACAGAGTACGATGAAGCCCTTGAAGAAGATCTAACGAAAATCCGGTGGATGGAAGTGGAAGGTTACCTACAGGTAAAATGAGGACGACCGATGATGATGCGATAGCGGAGTAACAAAATTTATGCGTCTGAGCTAGAGCGGCGGAGATAAAACTCAGAAGAGTCGCAATTGTAATCCTATATCATGCTGAGTCTCAGGCCAGGATAGGACAAGAGCAGGAACACGCACTCGAATACGTTGGAGTATAATTCGTTTCTCACAGATAAAATTTGAACAGCAACGAGAAGTGCACCCAAGGGAAACGAAACGAGGCTGTCGAGGAGTGAGCCATTGAACGATACGCTACAGATCGACGCGGATGCCATCCCTCCAATAAAGATCAGCTGAGGGGATGTGTATAAAGGCTTTGAAAGCATGAGCAGGTCCAATGCAGCCGATGCGTCTGTGACAGAGACGTCATCATGAATAACCTGCGCTTTGCTTCTCAGTTACCCTCTGTCCAAGCTCCGATATTGCCACCTACACCCCAGTATATCTTGTGTGCTTCTTGTAACTTGCCTAGATCTAGTGCTGAGCCTTGGCGTATCAATTTCACGCTGCTGGTGCTCGTGATGTCATCATCAAATGCGATCAACATTACGTCAGGGAGGTATAGGCACGAGAGCGACATCTCGAGGACTCGCGCGGTGCTATGCATCTGGGCTTGAAGACGATGTGTTGGGCCACCGAACATCATCATAGCACGTGCTAGCTTCAGAACGAACGTCTGGCGAGAGATAAGTGACGAAATATGGCGGGTAATCTGCCGGATAGTTGAGCTTGTGGTTTACAGCGGGAAGGCACAGAAAACCCACATAGATCTCGGCCTTGTGTCGTCGCCTTTTTCCCTCACGTTTCCGAGTCTTCACATCTCGCCTCGCCTCATTCTCTGTATCAGTGCTATAACCCTTCTCATCAACACCCCCCTTGTCTGTGACCACGTTCTGCCTGTTCGTCGCGGAACTGTTATGGCCAATCAAACCACCCTTGGATGGATCACACAAGCTTTCAGACCACCTTCCAAAAGGGGCAAGACCTGATAATGAACCAGAAGCAGAAGAGTCCACCCGTGGACCGATGTGATTTGGCGTTTGCGATGCCGAGGAGGTGGACGAGTGACGTTGCGCGCTTGCTTCAAATAACGAACTCCGCGGCCTTTGCGAAGAGACATTCGCAGAGGCTCTGTGAATACTGGTGTCCAACGAGTATCTGTGAAAAGTTCTCAGCTAAGATTGAATCACAAAAGAACGGGGTTGGACATACCGGGAAAGGTGGTACCCAGGCCGCTTGATATCCGGTGCGATGGCACTATGAGTAGGTGCCGCAGCGCCCACGAGAGTGCCCGACGTACTGGCGATCAATGGGCCCCAGACCCCCGCAGCATTACGTTCCTTTCGTGGACGTGACTCTGGCAGGTGTAGGGCTTTCGATACCGTCGCCAACCGCCTCCCCGCCCCTGATGCGAGATCATGCAGAGAGTGGGTAGGGGAGACACGTGGAGGGTGTTCTTGTGTGTCCGATACCGATGCCACGTCAGATTCCCGATCATACAAGGCGAGTAACGTGGCAAGTATGCCCCCACGCGTGTGTATCATTGGAGGGCTTGTCTGTCCTGCTTCCTCTTCTTCATCTGTTCCTTCGTTAGTCCATGTGGGCCGAGAGCATCGGCGATAGAAACGCCTTGAGAACGGGTTCCTGGAGTGCGCGCGAACGACATGGGCGGCATGGAGTTCACTCTCAGAGAATTCACGCTCCCCTCGGCACTCGGGGCGCGATGCTGGGAGTCCTGCACGTTCATGGGGTTCGATGAAAGCCTCGCCGGGGACATTGATCTCAGACGTGGGAAGCCTGGGAGAAGTTGGCATGGATGACTCTGCCGAGGAGGGTGTATACGATTGTGACGGTCGGGATGGTGTGCAAGACGATATCGAGTTTGAGCGATGGCGTTCGAGAGCATGGGTCAGTGTTTGGAAGGCGGTTGGCTGTGAACGAAAGAATGAGTGAGTATGAAAGCAATCAGCAGAGCGGCCGTACGCACATCAAGGCCAGCTGCATCCAGTTCATGGGTCACAACTACTTCGCTGTCAACATCGCTACCGTGATGCCTGTCCGCATCGTGTTCCTCATCGACGGCACTCGCCCATTGAACATGACGCGGGGTGTGGTCCCTAGGATGGGGCCCCGGTACTCCTGGCTGATGCGGGTCAGACATTGTGGACGACTCTGGAAAAGCGGATGCGGGAGGACGGTCAACAGACATGATGAACGAGGCGACGAGGCGAAAAGCACTCACAGTTGAGAAGAAGATAGATGAACGGCAAAATGGCGAACGTATGCCGAACCACTAAACCTGTTGTCGCTTTTCACGGAAAGAGAGGAGCCGAAGTCGAAAACAAGGATTTCACTACCGAGAACTGGTGCGCAGATTGTAACCCCGGATTTTGGGGGGATGATGTGTTCGAGATTAAGATCATGTTTTTAGGTATTGTAATGAGAAGGAGAAATATTGAATGGTATGGTGTCACGCAAGCGAGAGGAAAATTAATCGATTTGTGGAGCGACCCCTATTCTTACATACACCATCCCCACGATATCCTCCTTCCCATCATCGTACGTACAGTGTTAACTATCCCAAGATATCCTTCCCATCATCGTACATTCCAACAGATCATCATTCTCTCCAGCCATCCCACATCACTTCCTTCCTATCATTGTACATTTCAAGCACTTCTCCACCTCGCAAATTTAGATATAGATCCGAAGCGTAGGATTCAACTTGCTCCATTCGAGTCCCTCCACGAGTTCCTTCTCGTCGATCAAAAAGTCCTGTGATACGTACGAAAAGTTAAAACCTGTTTCAATGTGGAGCTAATCGATTGGCCGAAGAACGACGTACGAGCGGTGCTTCCACAATTGATCCACGCACAAGCGCAAGCCGCTCTTTCACACGCTGGAGCCGCACGCCGGGTACGACGTGACCCACTTGAACCTTCGGCTTATATGCCTATAGGACGATGGTCACCAACACACAGACCTGGCATATAGTCAGACCCAACGTACCTCATATTGCTTCCAGTTGTGCACGAGGTTGCTCGGCAGTGGGCGAAACACCTCCGTGAACACTTCACGGTTAACTCGGGCGGTCGTATTCCACAAGTGCAACATCCTATCTGATAACGGGTCCGCCACGAGCGCATCCTCTTCTAGATTCGTCTCGTCTTCATTCGGCACCGGCGCGGGGCGCATGAACGACGTAACGTCTTCGTGGCTGGAGGCCGCGTTCTGCGGGGGAATCAAGCCCAGATGGTCTACGACACCCATCGAGGGCTCTATATCAGGAAGTGAGCTCAACTTTTACAACGATGTCGCGCACGGCGGAAGAGCTTGCGCCTTAGGGACGCAGCGAAGCGGGCGGCATTGTATGGGTGCCCATTCATCATACTTGAAATATGATCTTCGTCTTCGACAACCAGAGCAATCTCAGAGTCACCATCACCCTTGTTATCGGTGCATGAGCCAAACCTAAGTTGTATGCCGGAAACCTTAGTATTGCTCACCCTCTGACTACGATCGTTGAGGTTTGCCGAGCCCATCTAAAACACAAGTGATTATCAAGCAGTGCGTATGAGAAGAGGCTATACACACGATGACTCGGAGGTCGTCAACAATCATGAGCTTCGTATGGATATATGACAGTTCGGACACGTATCTTTCCAGAACATGACATATATGAGTACCCGGTCATCATAAGACTAGAAGAACACATACGAATTCAGCTCTTCTTCCTCAGTTCCCAACCATTGCTCATCCCGAAGTTCCGTCTTGTCCTGTAATGCATGTTGCCCAACCGTGTCGGCGACAGCATCATGCTGCCTCCCAATGAGGGCAGTTGCACCGCGTTCGAACCTCTCAACCACGGCGGCTGCTTCGTCGAAAGAGGGAGGCAGGGGATACTTCTTCGACTTCATGTCCGTCTTATTGCTAAGGACAATGCCTTCTAATGTTGGCTCGGGGACTTTAATCGTGACCTCTGTTGGCATGCTACGATCCGCCGAGTCGCCAACCCACATACGGGCCAGCGCTGCCTGCGCTCGGTTGAACTCAACACCCGAATGGGCCTCCATCTGAGCAATAAGTGTGCCTATGGGATAGGTATAAGAAATTTTATTTATTATCATCCAGAACAAACTTACCCGTGGGGGCATTGAGCCGGTCGTATACACGTAGATGATAGAACCGGATGTAATCCGTGCTATAGGTGGTTGGTATCGAACCAAATCGTAGGGAGTCGCACTGCATGGTACTCACGGTTCGAACCCAGCTTTTCGGATTTCTTCATATATGCTGCTTCCGCCGCGGTTGATAGTACGGTATTGCGCAGCCATGATCATCTTGATCGTAGTTTCACTCTTCACATCACCTGCAAACCCAGGAACCTCTGGAATGACTACAATAACCTATATCCCAACGTGTACGCATTAGATATACCTTGAATATGGCCACTGATACTTGCCTTGAACTTCCTTCCAGAGCGCGCTGCGCCAAGAATCCGCTCAACAAGAGCGGCGGCAATCTGGTTCTTCACGGGCCCTGACTCGTTGGTATTTGATATGCTCAAAGCGAGAATTAAATTCCTTCAAGGATTAGAGGAAGATCACCCAACTTACAAGTACTGGTTCTCTATAAAGGATATTTAGCCTTAGATATCCATCGTCCCAGACTATGTGTAACATACCAATATAAATGAAGTGGTTAGCTTCCCGAATCATTTGTATGTCTGTCAACCGTCATCAGCCCGAATCAAAAGTTGATGGTAGATGTTCCTCTCACAAGCGTTCTGGATACTGTGTTCTGTCGAAACCCCATGGCTCCAATTGCTAACACTCCGGACAACTTGTACACGACATGTCCCATAAGGGGCCCGCGAGTAAAACTCGTCACCGGGTTCATGAGCGTGTCCAATCCCCGGGTGGTGGAAGCGCTGCTTGAAGTGGCGGCCAACGCGATGCCATTCTTCACGGTGAGGGTGACGTAAGACTGCCTCATTTGGGGCCGCTTCAACATTATGAGGGAATGCGAGCCAATCGTAGCGACTTGATATTTGGGTAATTTAGAGCAGGGACGAGAAGACAGGGTAAAAAAACAGACCTATCATCTTTATACTAATAAGGAAGATACGCTCGAGTGAGTGCCAAGGTTAATCTGGATAGAAGTCGTCGCTCACCTTGAGACGTTTGACTCCGTTCCACCGTTCAACAAAGTGCTGTACAATATCGAGGACAACGGTACCCTCGATTGTCATATGCACCTGGTCCCGCATGTCAATCTCTGCCTGACGAAGGAGCCTCTAACAGACATACGTCGTGCCATGGCATGCGGGGGGTCTCCAGCACGGAGATCGTTTCGCTCACGAAATTGCTCACATCATGGAAGTCACTGACGCGCGCATTGTTGTAGTCCTGGCCTGGAAAGAGGGTGAGAAAGAAGTCCGTAGGATGTACGTCGGCGAGTGGGTGATTCTGGGTATCCCAACGTCCGAAGCAAATGTCAAGGCCACCAATACACGCGCGATGATTATCGACAACAACGACTTTCTCGTGGTGAGACCAAAACTCCACATTATCTACCAAAATTAAACACGTGAACTAGGATGAAAAGAATGCACGCACCTTTAGACTCAATATTAAAGTGATCCGGGTGGCGCATGCAAGCAATGTTATGATGGAGAGCCTCAAGGGCTTTCTGAGGTACAAAAGGTGTTAAGTGCATCGCATGCATGCGATCGATCGTAGTACATCTTACCTTTGCATGAGATGAACTCCCAGTTTCGGGGACCTTGAGCGAGTCAGATGACGCAATTGGCCATTACAAATGGCAATATGCTCGTACCTCCTTGTAAACCATGACATAAATTTTCACTCCTTGTTCGGCTTTGCGCTTAAGAATATGGTCGAGGCGCCACTCCGAATCATATACAGGTGGACGACGTAGACAGAGTTCAGGAGTCAAATACCAGTCCTTGACCCAAGGTCACACAGATGGCAGTGATATGCGGGAGGAATAGTGCGTACCAAGATAAAAATACACTCCCTTGCACTTTCCAGCATCTCTGAGAGGGCATAGAAATAGTCGTGACCGTCTATGTGCCTAAGATGCTTTACAGATAAGGGATCGTCTGCTAACGAATCAGAAAACCCAACTACACACCACTTGACAAAGTTCTGAGTTCGTTCGCCAGCAAAGCTTTCGAAGCGATGACTCATGTTGATCTCAGCACGTATTTTGTCATCAAGCTCTTCCTGGGAGGTATCATGCCTTCCTATTCTCTAGGGTTGAAGGGGTTGCTCGACGAAGACAAGCTAGATCTCACTATCGGGGTCCAAAAATCCTGTGGTCATGAACGAGTCGGAATGACAAAGCAATTGGGAAGAAAAGGATCAAAAAACGAACCACTGATTGTATCTTCTGCACGGTGTATGCCTTCATCGATAAGCTTGTGGATATCGTCGAGAAACGACATGCTGTCACGGTGAAATGAAGACTGAATTCCTTACGAAACAACTACGACGATACACCCCGGCGGTCCAGCTCCGTACTACGGGGCTGGTGAGTAGTGTGATAAGACTTCGAATATGCAAGAGAAATACTTGAATGCTGTGGACGTCTGGCGCAGGAGTTGGGCGTAGGTGTTATCTCCCGACTCTCGCTGGTGGCGCCTTGGAGACGGAAACACTACGGAAACGAGGAGACGATTTTCAAATGAGGCAGTGTTGGACTGTACATGGATAGACTCGTACTGCACGTGTCCGGTCTCTGTCGCCTCATTCATGTGTCAATTAAAGGCCTTCATTACCGTACTGTATACTTTATTAGTATTGTATTGCCGCCGCCGTGCCCAAATACCACACTCCCAAGTAAGGATAGTTTCGTAATACTGTATACGGCTGTACTTCCCATGATTACGTCCACCACAGGCACCTCAAGGCTCAGGTTGCTTGGACCTGATGGATTGCTTCATAATTCCACAACATATGACCCTTGGTACTCCGGCAGTAATTAATAATGACATCTTTTGATTAAAGATCCAGAGGATTCGGGCTTTGCGGACACTCTCGCCCGAGACATACACTTGTAAGTACAGCCAGTAATGTTCCACCTTTCCCTGTCCACGACCTCATCTCATTGTTTATCAACCGTCTCTTCACTCAATGTCATGTATCTGGCTTCCCCAAAGAAGATAGAGAGATAAAGTGACCCCTTGCATCATCTCCTCGACCGTCAAACGTCGCCTTATTCATACGATTCAACACGAACAGCGAGGCGGCCAAAAAAAGTGTCATATGGAGTCGTTGGTTTGACTATACCATCACCTCAGTGGCAAGCTGGTACATTGGATGCATGTCGCTGTTCTTGGTGCTCCGGAATAATTCATTATCCAGTAATAGATCCTTTTGGCGGGTCACGGTGTATTGGGACCCATTTTCCACAACATTTGGAGACTGGCCCCGAATCCAGCGCTGGATAAAAGTGAAAAAATGGTTCCAGATTCGAATTCCGTCATTTCAGAGGCCATCCAGAACAGTCGTTTAAGGCACGGTGAACCCAGAGCGCTACATTCCAGACGAGAGGACGACTACCTCTTGACGGGTTCTGGTATGGCACCGAAGTACTTAAAAATGACCACTTTCCTGCCTCTTTTCCCTCATCAATCTCTCCCATTTACAGGCGAGCTAGACGAGGATTCCTCTCTCATATCATTCACGTTGATTTCGGACATCACTCATGGGCACTCAACAGGGCTTTAAACCTGACCTCTTGATAGATGGCTATATTTCTCGCATGTTTGGCCCTCGAGATGCCGAAGCGTACCACGCCTCCTTGCTGAGAAGGGAGTCACAACACATACGAACATTAACCGTTCTCCAAGAAATCCCAGGCATCTTTTTTGCAACGCCCCCGCCTACAGTAGAACCCGGCCAGCAAGCATGGGCCATAGACTACGTGATCAAGGATACGGGCCCGGTGATCCCTCAGCAAATCTGGGCTCCTCGAAAAACGGCCGATGCACAGCGCTATGTCCACAATGAACAACTACATCCCCCAATCTTCTTCGTACATAAGGACGGGAGAGGTCTTGGTTTGCCTTTGATGGACGCCCGGGGGGGTAATTGTATGTCTCTGCGCGGTGCAGATGATCAACCTCGTGGTGTTGGCACAAGTACCCATGCACAAATTCGTATCAACGTGAGCCATATTTCTACATTCATAGCCCAGGTCTGATGGTTGAAATATGTATTTCTCAGTGGCGTGGTTATCAATCTCTTAACTTTAACGATCAAATCATGACCCAAACGGGAACGCCCCCAAGAGAACCCATTTCACTTGAGAAGTTTGCGAAATATGTCGCGGGAAAGGTTGTGAAGTTCATGGAGGTAATATTTATTATACTACCAACACATTCACTGAGAAATTGACATGAAGACCACTCTATCAGGTTGCGAAGATTCGTGACCATGACCACGATGTCGATCAACGTTGGCTCATAGGGGATCATCACATCACTCCTCTCCACGTTGTATTGATTGGGGTGGTCCACGTATCACAAGGTAGTTGGATGCCCATTCTCCAACTGAACAACGGATTTGCTCTTTGTTGTTGAATATGAACTGAACGAAGCAACGTTCAGGTGCTACAATTAGAGAACGTATCTTAGCAGTCTATATCACTCTGATTGTCAGATTACCACACGATTTCACTGTCACCACACGATACCGTACCGTACGATTAATTCTCATTTGTTAGGGCTCATTCTAGTTGTGAAGCGGAAGACTCACTGAAGCGTCTCTTACTGGCCGTGGCCACATTATGGCCTTAATCTGAGCGGACGCAAATCCAACACGACTCGAATGACGTTCCATTGACAGTACTCTGGACCAATTACTTTCCTTATTTCGCTTAAGACTAAACCATCCCAGCGTTGCCTCTCATTAACCGAAACGAGAGAGGATTTCCCGATGTCAGTAAGCTACTTATCCATCTTGGGCCCTTGTCTATATTATAGTACTACCATTAATAGTTAGCTAGTGTGAATAGGAAGAGCGTTCTGAAAGGCAAATTTTGTCAGTTGTCAATAGTCATGTACCGCCTGACGTTTCCAAGCATACAGCCCAATAGTAGTAGTACTGTATAGCGTATCAGCCGTTAAATAGACCCCTGCCAATGGTGGAGTTTGCCGACAATCCAACTCACACCCGGGGTCTCAGGGTGAGACCTCTCACACCTAGCCTTCGAGCGTTCGATTCGACTATATTGACTAACTGAAAGCTGGGCCCCATCAGTGGTTGAGCCGAATTCATTGTTATAGGGCTGCGCCTTTGTACACCCTAGGGGACTGGATTCTTCTCTTATGCCTTGGGGCTAGGGAAGTATTCCTGTCGACTTTAGGGCGTTAGCTGGTGGGTTTAGACCCTTCCAGGAGGTCGCCCGTTGGCACCATAACAGTCGCGACTAGTACCTCAGCACCTGAGATTTCCCGAGAATATCACCACCTGATCTCTAGCCTTGGTATTTTCTCTTTCAACTTGAAGTTGTCTTGAGTATCGAGCCCGTCTTCGCTGCCAAATCACAGTACTGGTTGAGCCAGGTTGACTTCGGTTACTGAGGAGTCTTGCATCTGAGCATTCCATTGCGCTGTCGATCCCGCGATCCCTCAGAGGCCAGATCGGCTCGTGTGGGTGCAGATAGGTCTTCTAAATGGACGAATACGTTATCGCTCACGGTTAGCAGACATGCGCGACATGCGCGACTCGGGCGTGACGCGGCCAAGGACGCGGCTGCCTTACGCGCAATCCCGGTCACCGTGGGACCTTGTATTTTTCTCTCCGACTCGCGTTCACGGTTTGATGCCATTACCTACTTCAAATTGTGTTTTATCCTCTTTTGCTCCTCGGACATCCTGTGTCCTCGGGCTATCACCTTCACGTTATGTACCTCATTCCTCTTTTTTCCCTATTTCCAATGTGTGCGTGTATAGTCAACACTCTTACATGGCTACTTGTGAGGGCACTGCAACGCGCATGTAAGAAAACTCCGAGCCCTAGTATTTTCCTCTTTCGTCTTCGTTGTGGACTCAATGATGCAGGTCATGTCCATCAAGCAAACCCACGTTTGACCTCGGTTGCGAGGCTCCACCGGCTTCCGGGTCAATCCTTATCCGTATTTCCCTTTCTGTTTCTAATCTTCTCATCATGGTTCAATCGTCTCCGTCCTCTCGGGCTTGCTTGACTGTCTCTACTCTTGCTTCGCTTTTCTTATCAGCCTGGTGGATACCCTGGCACGTCATTTAGTACACATCCTCTGCGGAGTACCTCCCAACATTGCAGTATTACCGTTGAGAATCTTACCCTCTTGTGCTACGTCACAGATTCAATCCCTAAGCGGCCCAACAGTGGTGATATTACCATACGTATACGGTACAGTATGTAGCGAGCTGATACATCACCAGGGTCTGCCGTTAATGACTCGGAACGAGAAGGATCAAAGTAGGATATACGTGACAGCCACAAGATGAGGCCAGGTCAAATCGCACTTCCAAAACATCCATTTTATCATGTGGGTGCTTCTTTGCATAACTCTATACCCTATTGCCGCAGAATGCACCATCCTTCATGCTTGCCATGGCTGATACCGAGGAGTTAAGGTAGACGGGAACTTATGCCGTGTATGCCGTGGTTTTTCGGATATGAGTTTGAGGTCGGTTCGTCACACCGCAGCCCGACGAAAATCTGGGCCTATGTCCTTGCGGGCAAAGATATGTGGTTCACAAACAAGACGAACTGACGTGCGGTACCCGGAAGGTCAAGAGTAGGTACATAATGCGGATATTTCTTTGAAGTAATCCCATCCATACTCGGGTGAAAAACGACTTTGTTTAGAGTATGGTGAACAAAATACTACAATGATAGGGCCGTTGATGAATCTAGATCAGAAGGTTGTAAAACGCAGGACTGGTGTCATGGTCTGGGTGAAGTCATAAAAATTGTGACAGGCCAAGTTCAGGTAATTATTTCCCTTTGCTACGTCGAACCTTGTGAAAATTCCAGGTCCTGTGGGAACTTAGCAGTCACTATGTATTCGGTGTCCCAGTTATAAATCCAAAGTCTTCGGGAGGGACTCGGCGTGGACATGTAGCAAATTACCATAAGCCTGAGTTTCTTAAGTTTACTGGACTCGGGTGGGGCTGGTGAGACGGGAAGGGGCTTACTAGTAGCCGAGCTCGGTTAACTCATGAATCCGTCTACACGTTTCGTCGAAGTTCGAACCATGATGCATGATTAAAGGGAAGACGATGGGGCGTTATAAAGAGTCATGCTTTGCGCGCCTGGACGCTACTCCTCTTCTTCTGCTCATCAATACTGCAATCTATAAGAATGGACAAAGTGGATACCCTACGAAATATTCGGGTTTACTGTGCGTGCACGCACCCTTTCTGGATCCTTCCACGTTCCGGTCCGTCATCCCGCGTCCAATCTGTCCAGTAATAATTTCCCCCTGATGGCGATGACAATGGAACAAGAATAACGAGCGAATTCCTATCCTTCCTCCTTCCTCCGAACTATTCCTCGGATCCTTGGTCATTGTTTATTATTTTACCGTAATATTGATGGTCAACTGTTTCTCTAGGGTTGGCCTTCATCGCTTACTGGGGCATTGTTTTGTTTGGCTATGACACGTGCGTATTCCGTCCTTTCGGAAGGCAGCAGAAGCGTCCCATCGACTATTTCTCTATCAGTGGCGTTGCTAGTGGCATTGTCCAGTCGAAGTATTTCCAGATCAAGTTCGGCGTTCGTCCTGCTGAAGGCCCGGCTGAGCAAAGCCGTATTGATAATGTCTCAGCGAATGTCGTATCGGTCCTACAAGGTGGTGCTTTCTTCGGCGCTATCAGCAGTGCCCCAGTCTCAGGTCGGTCTTGCGTCTTTTCCCCAGCCGGCTGTCTTAGTCCGGGCTGGTTTCGCCCGCGCAAGGGTCTTGCATAGTTGCATACGCTGGCGAGGGCCGAGGTCTTCGGGACGATGACCACGCATCTCACGCTTTCTTCACTTGCGAGCCAGAAGACCTATGATACGTCCCGTACAGGGTTGCTCACAACCTTCATTTTGACCATGGGGTGTTGAACAATTCTAATTCACCGTCCCTTCTTAGCTTGGGTTGGGCGACGTAAAACGCTCCTTGCATATACGCTGATTTTCGTTGTCGGCGCGGTACGCAACTTTTTACGTTTATTCATGCGTATATACCAACATGCGCACAGATATTGCAAACAATAGCAGATGGAGAAGGCAATCGTGGACTTGGGTACATCTACGGTGGTCGCGTCGTAGCTGGATTTGGTATTGGCGCGATAAGCGCCGTCGCACCAGCTTACGTGTCGGAATGCTCTCCGAAACAAGTGCGTGGGCGTATTACTGGGATGTTCCAGATTATGGTGGCCATCGGAGTCATGATCTCATACTTTGTAAACTGTACGCTCGGGTCTCGTTTTACGCTACAGACCAGGCTGACCTGTCCGTCACAGTTGGGATCGGCCTTCATGTTCAAAATAGCTCAAAAATTTGGCGAATCCCATTTACGTTCCAATTGGTTCCCGCGGGAATTATGGCACTTGGGCTGCTGACCGTTCGTGAGTCTCCGCGCTGGCTGGCGTCTAAGGGCCGTAGTACCGAAGCCCTCGTAAACTTGGCATTTCTACGGAAGCGTTCGCCGGATTCCCAGGATGTATTACGCGAGTTCGCCGAGATTGAAGCAGCCCTTGCAGAAGAGCGTGAAGCACGCACCAACTTGAGCCTTCGCGAGGCTTTCTTTGGACGCGGAAGCATTGTTCGGTTCATGATCGCCTTTTTCATCTTTTTCCTGCAGCAGTGGTGTGGGCAGAATTCCGTCAATTATTATGCTCCACAGATTTTTACCTCCGTAAGTAATGTATATTCCTCGCCTCTTCTCAATCTCTAATATAGTCCAGATCGGCTACACGGGTGCTACTAACTCGCTCCTCGCGGCGGGCATCTATGGCGTAGCCAAGGTCATAGCAACGACAATATTTATATTCTTCTTTGTCGATGCCTGGGGGCGTAAGCCCTCGCTATTCACCTCTGCGTTAGGGATGGGCATTTTGTTTTTCATCGTCGGAGCCATCCTCAAGACGCACCCACCAGCATCAACGCCACAGCGCAACCCCCCCGCTTCTGGAAGGGCGATGGCGGCGATGATTTACATCTACGTTTGTTTTTATTCGATGGGATGGGGCCCCCTACCATGGGTATACGTATCCGATATTTTTCCAACGGGGACCAGACACTACGGTTTGGCTGTTGCGTCTTCATCACAATGGTTGTGGAGTGAGCATCCCCTAATGCGTTCGCGAGCGAATATTGCCAAATACGACTGTTCTTCCAGATTTTGTTGTGTCAAGGGCGACACCCACTATCCACACTAGGCTTGGTTATAAGATGTTCTTGATGTTCGCATCCCTGAATATTGGGGCGATGGCACCATTCGCCCTGTGTGTCCTAATTCCATAATTTTCTGGACTTTGTTCTCATACAATTACACAGCTTAATTCCCGAAACGAAAGGTTGTTCTCTTGAAGAAATGGACATCATATTCGGTGCCATCAACGCTGACGACCGTGCTGCAAACATTACACACCAGGAACAAGGTGCGTGTTGTTTCACTTCTTGTAGTCTGTTCAACTACTGTAACCGTACGATCCGGACGACAGGGATTTCGAACACAGTGATTTACGCTGACAAGAAGGGTGGTGATGATTGATAGGTGGTTCAAGCCGAAGGTCTGGCACATTTGCAGGGAGGTTCCAATCACCGATACCATCGTGCCTGCGGTATAGCGGCCATCTTAGTCAGTTATCCTACAGACTATGGAAAATTTTCCTCAGCTGTGCGTGACCGTCAGCGAAAAAAAAGTCCAAACTCGCCAGGTGAAAAAATGAACGTGGCCAATACAAATTTTCAAGACTGATATTTCCGTGCCGCCACCATGCCTTTGACTTGTGTGGCCTTGTCCGGGCAAATCAAAAGTCCACGGCATGCGCCAAAACTAAGGTTTAGCGCTTTAGCGATTGAACTCAAGGCACGATTTGCCGTTTACGCATTGCTGTAAGAATACAGTAACGATGTCAAACGCCGGCAAATTGCGATCGCACTAGTACTTGCGGCACTCACGAAGCGATTCTCCGTCACATTCACACCACAATCCACGGCTGCTAAGCAACGTCACAGGCATGCAATAATGGGCCGCTCTGAGCCATGGTCAAGGTGCATCAGTATTTAAATATACCTTGACCATACGGATGACCTGGTCTCTTCCACTCCACCTTTGTGATCCCCACCCCGCTTTCGGCTGCCAACATGGCTGCAACTACTCTTTCGTATCACTTTTACACTCTTTTTCTTTTTACTAAATCAGACATGAAAGCCCTTGTTCTTCCAGCCGTGAGTGATGTTTGTATCAACCTCTTATCTTACCTTTTTTTTTGACGGACTATGCCGCCTTCTTTCAACCCCGCAGACTCTCTTTGCTGCAGCAGCCGCGCCTTCATGGAGTATATCCCGTCTCCTCCATACCTTTCTCTGGCTTTGGGTCCATACGTTGCAGTTTGGGCTCGCGAATCAGACCCTCCCACAGGCAATTGCGGAAGACGTCGTAAATAATCCATACCGACCCCTTCCGACAGGTCGTATTTCTGTTCGAACCGCATGCGCTCTACGGTGGATGACGATTCCTTTGTGTCTGTTACTCTCCGCGGTTTATGGTCCGAGGACGATGTTCGCGAGTTTCCTTGGATCACTGTACATCCTGGCTTACAATGAAGGCCGGGGAGCGCGTAGCCATTGGTTAGTCCGTAATGCGCTGAATGCGTTCGGATATGCCGTCGCGAAAGCTGGTGCGACCCTTATTGCCTGTACGTCTTTGTACCAGATCAACACGTTCTCTTGAGGCCCTTAACCGAGCATTTGACAGGTCAAAGCGAGAACGAAGTTGACAGCACTGTGTGCGTCGCTATTGCGCTGAGCGCAGGGATTATCTTGACGACGGTTCACACGCAAGACTTCAAGGACGTGCTAGGAGATGCTGCTGTTGGGCGTGTCACCCTCCCAATTGCATACCCTGTGCTGTCCCGCGTCGCTACTGCCTTTTTCTTGGTGGCGTGGTCATGGGGCGTTTCTTGGACATGGCAGCTGGATGATGCCATGGCGGCCATCATGGGTATTTTTGGCATGGCCGTCGGAATTAGATTCGTTGCTTGGACAAGTGCTCCTGCGGATAAAGTTTCTTTTTACATGTATAATGTAAGTCATCATCTACTCTCACCATTCTTAAGTGTCTCAGGCGTTATGTTCAGGTATGGCTAAGCGCCGCATACACGCTCCCTCGATATTATAGGTTGCGCTTGGTATCGTAACCAGCCGGGACCTACTATTTGTGAAGTCTGGTCCAACGGAATGATATTTAATGGGCACGGGTGCCATTGGACAGTTCTATAGATCTCTTCTCTTACCACATTCCTTACAGTACGTAGGTCCTAAGGACCTAGTAGTGAAAATTCTGTGAATTTTTACGTTTACGAAAATCAAATAGAACGGTGAAGTTGTAAGAAGTAAAGGAACTGCTGCCAGATGACAGTGCAGAGAAAGGAAAACATTAATGTTGAACTAGAACACAATGCATCGACAGGCGAAGCAATGACCGCATGTCTCTGCGCCCTGCGTGTTCTTACCCGAAATTACAGGAGGACATTGTCATGAAAGTGATCGTGATCATTAGCATAGTGGTAACACAAAGGCCCGCGTTGAGAGACCTCGAGCTGTGAGCATCAGACTGCTATCAATTGCCATCTCACCCACATTGCACATTGGCGGCGACCGCAAACAGCCTCCCTTGTGAGTGAAAGTTTCCGTAAATCACCGTTTTCTCATAGGACCTGAGCCCCGGCCGCCTGGCGAAATGGCCGTAAGGCACTACGGCGGGCATTCTTCGTCAACTCCTGGATGGAAGCCTGAGACCAATCACGGGCATTCAAGGCTAACTGAATAATGGCGTCCTCGCCTGTTTAATAGACCCTCACTCTGGCTCGGATTCACGATGTAAACATAGACTGAAGGCCATATCCTTTCTTCCATAGCTTCATTCGTATAGCCCTCAGGCTAGAATAAGAATCTACTTTCGGAGACACTTCGACGGTCGTCACACCACTTTTACTGTGCGCCACATCCTATTCAACGGCGCACCACACCGCTACTTCGATCAATTGATCGATCAAATGAATGTTGCTTCGTGGTGATTTCCTAATTTAGATAAAAGGTTCTCCATCTCCACGAGGTTGCAATCGGTCCGAACATGCTCCACTACTGCTAGTACACAATTGTCAGTTACAAAAAACAATCATTCTGGAGTGTAAAGGTGATTGCCAGGCCGACGTCGACAGGTATTCAAAAGGGAGTGACACTTGACATTCACGAAACAAGAAATTTGAATAGATCAGAGAAGCCCGGACGAATAGTCTGGGGAGGTTGCAGGTTGTACAAACGGCAAACCAGGTGTATCCACGTGAATCTTTGTCACCTTCAGATCAGTTATCGACGTCGAGCTCCTGGTCCTTAGTGGTCGTCTCTGCTAATTCCTTCCGCTGTTCATCAGTACAGGAATGGCCTTTGAGTTACAGTACTGTAATAACTGCTGCGTCCTCGGCGCTTAGACCGTGGACACAGTTCGTGAAACGTCGTCCATCACGCACGATGAACGTGACCTGCTATGATTCAATATCAAAAAATGTATGACATCGGAAGCATACTGCTACGTCCTGTAAATGGGTTAGGCTTCGAGAGGACGTCACTTCGTTGTGGCTTTGTGAGATGAGCTGTGAGCGCATGTGAGCCTCTGAGCAGCTTTCTCCGATTATTTGGACGGCGTCCATTCTATCAAGTCCCTAATATATGACATTTCTCCGGTCACGGTGATGTCTAGAATGAGGACGATTGGCGCTATGGTGAACCCCGGGCCAAATAACCTGGCACGAAGAGACGGGTGAATTCCCCAACTGAACGAGAATTATGAGACCTTCCCTCCCATCAAAAAAATAGTTTCGCTTCCGTTGTACGAGAATTGGGGGTCTCTGGGCCATACTGTACTAGTAATCTACAGCCTGAGCATCAATCACAGCATTCAATGGCATGCAACGTGCCTAGGAACTGGGGTACGCAGGTAGTAAAGTAAACTAGCTGCCTAAAGTGTATAAGGTTATGGGGCTCTCAAACGCACGATTAGATTGAAAAATGTCTCTTCTCTATCTTACCGGTTTTCTTCATGAACGACAGTGTTCTAGTCCTTTCAAATTCCCCACATGGAACTTAATTGAAAATTCGAAATTTTATCCAGGCAATTGTCGACTGGCTAATACAGTGCCGTCTGTCCATCGCCAATGTGCAACCATCCCGCTCACACTCGCTCGCAACGAACTTCATAAACCCTGAAATTACTTTATGCGATCATGCTGTGCTGGATATGAAGTTCTTGCGAAAACCCTGGTGAAAATTTCCATGTGGGGCGCTGACCTAGCCCGCGATCCTCGGCAGCGTGAGGGCCAGTATGATCGGAGGACGGAAGCTGACGGGATCAGACGGATGGTTATACTAGTTTGACCCTACAATCCGTCCGGTCAGTGCAGACATGTCTGACGGGCTCTAAAAGGAGATCAGCGGACAACTATTGCTCACGACAAGGCAATACATCGCCGGTGGCAACACTGCAATCTCACGCTGCTTATCTGGTCACAAGAGTCCTCGATGAGTGACAAGTAACATTCTCCAGAATAAGGCGCATGGCATATTACTTTCGAAAACCTCCGCTTGCGCCAGTACAACGGTAGAAAGGGCCAGACAGACTTATTTCGAGGGAGATCACCATCTTAGCGAGTTGCAACGTCACAACTACGGGGTAAAACTTGATCAAGTGACAAGCGCTGAGGCAGAATTAAGGGCAAGGCGGCGACACGAGGGCTGCTCGTGCCAAAAGTCCAACGCTGTACTCGGGGTCGTAGCTGATGGTGACTGATGTGATGCCTTTCGTTCGCCCTAAACCGGAAGTGCCAATACTAGGCAAGTGTTTCGCGTAGTCCGAAACCAGGACGAAAATGAGATACAATAGGCCAGCTAAACGAGAGCGATGTTTCAGATAACGCCATGTAAAAATGACTAGAGAGAGCCAGGGACGATTCGATGTTCAATCGTCACCAATCTTTGGTGCCAGATAATACCGAATGTAGCCCTGGCCAAACGTGTACGACACCTGGGAAAGTATTAGCTATGAGTTGGCGGGAGTTGCGCAGTCTCCAAAGATACATACAAGAAGAGGTACATCATTCTTGAGCATGAGTTGAACCGTGTCCGAAAGTGCTGCACTCTTGGAGAAATTGACGAGGTATTTTAACGAGAATGTCAAGTTTACGTGTTGCGTCATCTCGATGTGAACCCCCCCGCCGCCACCTTCGGCCGAGTCATCAACCACCTTCTTCGCCTTCTTTTTTGCCTTTGAGTCCTGTGGGAGTATGACAAGCCGTTCAGAACGCAAGAGTTAGGAACGCACGGATGATGATGCAGCAGGGCGCTTGCGCTTCTTTTTCTCGGTGTCACTCGCCTCGTCTTCTCCCTCGTCGTCCGACTTGGCCTTGAACTCCGCTGCATCATCACCACTCGCCATCTCCGCATCCTCGTCCTCAACGCCTTCCTCCTTCTTTACCTTCTCTTTCTTCACTTTCTTTGGCTTCTCTTCATCCTCCTCGTCCTCATCCTTGACCTCTACCACTTCATCCTCATCTTCCTTACCATAATTTTCGTATCGCTCTCGTGCGGCGTCGGTTTGCTTCAGGAGAATGTTCCCCTGCGCGGCTTCGCCGTCGCTCGCAAAGCGAACACCTTCCTTGGACACCTCGATACGAACAGATTCGCCAATGGAGTTTAGGTCACGGACGATGCGAGAGAACTCGGAGGCTATCATGGTAATACGTGCGTCGTAGTCGGTTTCGGGGATGCCAAGCGTGTCCGCATCGATATCCATGAGTTTCATGTCATACTCAGAAACGCGATCACCGCCTGCGATATGACAAGACATTAGCGGGGGAGGGGGGGATATTTCCGGAGCGCTGAAACGTAGACGCACGACTTGCTTCGTATTTGAGACTGAGGACATCACCATCATCAGTTGCCTTGAGCGTGCACTTGTCGTCATCCTTGGCGCACTTGAGCACCTTGGTCAGCGACCCAAGGTTGACGCCAAGGGGAATTGAACGGTCGCAACGGTAGAGCGCAAAACCGTCGGCGTGCAATTGGACGGACACGAGAGCGACATGGGAGTTATCCATGGCTTGCAAGTTCTGCAACATATTAGATCATGAGCTTTGAAATCAAAGCAATGAATGGAATAGGTACTCACGATTCCACTCTCATTACACTCAAAGTTTGCATCCTGCACGAGTTCCTTGATCGCTGGGTGCCGGACCATATCGTCAGAAGCTGTCCGCTGAGACTTCAGAATTGTGTACCATCTAGAAGACGCTTGAGTGTTGCCGCCTCGTTCAGTGTGGCTTCTAGCATATCTTTGATTGACAAACTAAAACGCGGAAGAGATAGAGATACTGGGATGCTGGACGATTGCTTGATTGCTTGTTCGGCGCGTGGAATTCATTCATCGACGCGTTTTTGGGTTCACGCGGAGACTGAAACGCGTGACGTAACAGTCACACCGCGTTAGTCACACACAATGTGACACACATCAAAGAGATAATAAGATAAGATAATGCTCCTTGCACCTCGACGCTTTGCGTTTCCTTGCAACCCTTCGTCCTTCCACAGTCGATTCCCTTCATACTCCCCAAGGAAATACGAAAATACGCGGATGGGAAAGAATAACAAGAAGGGTCCTTCTGAGGCCAGCTTGATTCTTCCTGATCATCCAAGGCACAGAACCGCACCTATTGTGGACACGCACACGCACCTGGTGTCCACGTTCGCCACCTACAAACAAAAATATAAGGATGGGAAATACGAGACTTTATACGACTTCTTGAGGGGTTTGTATCGAGGGAAGAGAGTGGCAGCAGTGGTTGATGTTTGGTGCGAGGCTCCAGTGCAGAGGACGTGGAAAGAGATTGCGGATTCAGCTATCACAGCAGAGGACAGGAAGGACAAGTGGGGAGAGATAGAATACTGGTTTGTTATGGGTGCGTGCCTGCTGACGACTGCACGCTCACTGATCCTTACCATACTACCTACAGGTGTCCATCCGTAAGCGACCCATCTTGCAAACCCAAGGGACGGCCAAGCTCTAATAGTGACATGAGCACAGACACGAGGCTAGGCTCTATACCGATGACGTCGAGAAGGACATGTACGCATTTTCCGCCTTGCCTCGTATGCAGATGCGCTCACATAGTCCAAAACAAACAACGAATCCAGCCTCGAATCGATGTCACATCCCCGCAACGTAGGGTGGGGCGAGATCGGCCTCGATTACCACTACGATAATTCCCCACGGGGAATCCAAAGAGAAGTCTTCACGCGGCAGCTCAGGCATGCCGTGCGACTGGGAAAGCCTGTCACGGTGCACACCCGAGAAGCCGAGGAAGATACGGAATGCATACTCAAGGCGGAGGTTCCTAAGGATCACAAGGTACTGTACCAGCAATTCTATCATACTGCACTGGACTGTATACATCGTATTCGACTATACACTAACGGCGCCCTCCTCTCACTCCTACTGCACCTAAAAAACACCCCGCAGATACACATTCATTGTTTCACAGACTCTCCCAATTTCGCACTGCGCCTATTGGATCACTTCCCGAACCTATACATTGGCATCACCGGCACGCCTTCTTTCCTTCTCTCACTAGGATAACCAGCCCGTGAAGGGAACTGACGCCCGTACTTTTTGTGCGTCCTCAGGTGTGATCACGTTCTCATCCAACGAAAACACGTCCAACCTCGTCCGTCGGATGTTCGCGCAGTCGCCCTCGCGAACGCCACGCATCATCCTCGAAACGGATGCGCCGTTCATGGTCCCGGCGAATATCTACGGCTCGTTACCCGCAGTCAAGGGTCGGCTGCCGTTGTGTCACACTGCCATGATACCGTGGACGGCGGAATTCGTGGCGAACGTTGCTGGCGAAGGATGGGATGTTGACCACGTGCTAGAGCTCGGGAAGATTAACGCCCATAACGTATATGGTATTTGACACTCATTACTCCGTCTTTGTTGCGTCAATGAGACAACGGTCTGTCGCTTATCCATCGCAGCAGTCCATCGGACTAGCATGCCTGGTGTGTATCTCCTACAAAAGGGACGAGTACAGATTAAATAACTTCAAATTGATTGAAATGTGGGATACATGTTGAGGATTAGCGTTGACGGCAGACAGATAGTACTCGTGGAAATGCACAGGATATGCAAGAAAGAAGTCCAGCTTGTGTTGTAGCGATGCGGCTGTGCGAGAGCGTACAAGTGAAGATAACGATAAACGACGTGCAAAAAAAAAATGAAAATGAAGGGATGAAATCAAGAAATTAGGATCCGACGAAGTCACGACGGTCGAGATTCTAGTAACACGCGGAGCTCGTCAATGCATTCGGTACACCTGGCGTGCACCTCCCGCGCGTTCTCGAGCAGGGGTCGGATCGTCTCCGGGGTCAATGCAAGACTCCGCCTATCGCCGTCCTGCAGCATCGGTGTCGGGGGTGGTGCTGAGCGTACGGAACCGGTCAGTTTCCCGCGTCGTGAGGACGGGCGCCGTGGACTCTTGCTCTTGCGCTCGGCTCTGCTTGCCTGTGCGCATGCCTCAAGCTGCGTGCCCTGGCCATTGTCATTGTCATTGTCCTGCTGGGCCTCGACCATCTCTTCGACGTTCGACAGGCGGGTTGGGCGCATGTATGTCGACGGCGTCACCGTGCTGGCAGGCAACGGTGGATGAGGTAGCGGCGTCGTCGGGATAGGGACGGCGGTTGCAGCGAGGGATACTTGCGAACGTGACCCCGTGGATGGTGTATCGGCCCAAAGTGATAGTGATGATTGCGAAGCATCTGCGGAAGAACCCTTCCTCTCCAGCTGATACGGGTGCTGCTTGGTCCTGCGTCCACGCACGGTCGCCGCGCCATTTACCTCCTTCAACCCTAGGGCCTGTGCCGCCGCGTCCAGATCCTCCGCCGAGTCAATATGGTCCCAGTCCTCGTCCTCATCCGCAGCACCACTCCGGTTGCCCAGATCTGACCCGCTACTAAACGAACGCAGGATTGGATGCGAGGCATCGCGGGGCCTTGACGCACTTCTTGCAGGCAGCGAAGGCTTTCCCCTCTGAGCGAAGCGAAAGATCGACGCTAGTGAGGGTCGGCGAGGCGACTTGAGTGTGAGCGCAGGGGCGGTGCTAAACGGTGAAGTTGCGCGGATGAGACCAGCATCCTCGGGACCACTTTCCGTGGGAGGCTGTTGGCTGTCCGCATGGATGGAGTGGTCATCGTAGGTGGACGATGCACTCGTCGACGCAGATGAAGGGGGGCGGAAGGGTAAGGATGGTAGAGTGGGCTCATGGCCACGCGTAAGCGACCGGAGCATATCGCGCAGTCCGCTCATCCCTATCCGACTGTAGCGTCGCTTCTTTGCAGGTGACGAGTTGCGCGTAGACTCTTCAGATGGTAGCGTGATTGTACTACTCGTCGCTTCACCCCAACGCCAGCTTCTGTTGACAGTTCCTTCCTCGGGAATCTGCAAGTTAGCGAGCATGGTCGGTGACGAGTCGGACCTGTTGAGCATATCACGGAGGAGCCATAATTGGCGCTGACTCAGATCATTACGTCCTGTAGATGCACGCCACTCTGCTGGAGGGGAAGATACAGAGGGACCAGAGAACGCGACAGAGAAGGGTGGCGCGGACTCGTCTCCCGCCAAGGTTATGGCACGTTCTCGACTTCTTCTGCTAGTAATTGAATCACCGGGGTGTATGGACTGCTGTGGGGACGCTAACGAAGACGTGTTTGGCTGTGATACGTGTACCTGAGCCGGTGGCCCACCACCGAGTTCGATGAGAAGCTCAGCGCATTCCCAGGAGACCTTGTACTTGTGATCCAGGTGGAAGAACGATGCCGCAAATTGCTTATGAGGGTCTGCACGCTCGAGAGAAGGATTTGGACTAGTGTGTGACCGCGCGCGGGAACGAGGACGAGGTAGATTGAAGAACGTCGGAGATGTGGCTCGGGGTGGCTGGTGCCGCCCACGGTCGAGAAGAGCAGCTTGGGCTTCCGCCGCGAGAGACTGGTAGACAGTCTGCAGCTCCTTGAGACCTGGAAGCGAGTTCAACCCCTGAGATAATCAGTGCAGAACAATTCCTGTACTCACTCTCGACCTCGGCCGCAAACTCTCTGACCATGCCCAAGTCTCTCTTCAAACCAACCTGCGCTTTGCTAATCCTCGCGGGAATTTTAAGATCGCCCAGCGAATTCCTCCTTGGTACGATGCCCGTTGCAGTACTGGCAAGGGGGGGTTGGGTAGCGCGCCCAAGTGAAGCCGATTGGGGAGAGGTGGGACCCTTGGAGAGCAACGGTCTTGGGGAGATGGTCGGCGGAGATGATGTTGACTTTACTTCCACAGAAGGCTGGAGAAGTAGCGATTCGACATCTGCAGCAAGGGATCCAGATGTAGAAACGACGGAACGTTCTGACGCCATCGATTTCCGAGGCTCGTCGGGCTCTTGTTCTCGCGGGGGTGATGGGGGTTGGAGTTCAATTGGTGGGAGTAACTGGGACGAGATGCTGGGGACCATGGCCAGCGCCGGTAAGGGAATGTGCGCGATTGAAGGCAACTGGGGCAGATCCTCATCTTCAACGGTCGCGGTACTCTTGGCGCGTTTGTGCTTTTTGCCCGGGACAAGAGATATGCGGCGCACGCCATTCATGAAGCCACGGTGACCCTCTTTCTCCTTTTCCTTGCTTTGACTTTCGCGGCCAGCGTCTTCTATGCTGGTGTGAGATGTAGCACGAGAAATTGAACGCGAACCGTAAGAAGCGTGGCGCGGGGCAGGTGGCGGTGCACCTGCAGGAACCTGCATCGACTTTGGGCGGCGTGGATGGCGCGGGGAAGACGGTGGTGAGCCATCTAGGGTTGCGGGCGATTCAGCGTCGTGAGGATGTTCGCCTAAAATTGCGCCACGTTTTCTTCCCTTCTTGGTGGGAGAATCGACAGCCGCGAAAGCCCTAAGATGCCTGAAGCTCCGTTCGTGCTTGAGCTCAAGATTGGCAGACGCTAATGGGGAGCCTGGCGTCGAGTCAGGCGTTTCTGAAGATCGAAAAAACCAATTTGAGGCCCGGGATGGGGATTGAGGTTGAGAAGCTACGGCACGGGGTGTTGCATCTTTCTCCGCCTGCATACGCTCCGCGGTATCACTGGGCCCAGGACTCGTAAGTCTCTTGCGGACACCCCATCTCTTAACCGACCCGATACGTGAGAGGATAGAGGACCTAGACGAGTTGGAAGCTTCGGAAGGTAGAAGATCTACGGGTCCCGGACTAGGGGAGGATGGTTGAGGCGGTGAGGGTAAAGGTGCGATATCTTGTTGCCTGTCCAGGAGCTCAAAAATGTTGTTGTCGGGCGGACGGGACTTTTTCCGTAAGCGTCTGCGCTCTCTTTGCGGAGGTGGGCTTGGGGGTAACATGGCGAGGGCAGAAGCGCTCCCGGCACGCAAAGGGAGATGGGCCAGAGAGGAATATGTGGCAGATTCGCGTCCGGACGGAATGGAAAAAACGGACATGGTTGGGGAGCCCGGGAAGGTTTCTCCGACAGATTCCAGTGGGTGTGGGAGGGGTGGCACAGGAGGTGGAGGAGAGAATTTGCCGAGAGGGCTCCTGCGAGGACGTGCGGTGACCGTTTTATCCTCCTCTTGGTCGGCAAAGTCGAGGCCATCCTCGTCGTCGGATGAATCCCAGGCCTGGTCCTTTTTCGGGGACACGAACCTGTTTCCATCGAGCTCATCATCCCAATTCTCCGGGTCAGGTATTTCTGGAAGCTTGGGGGATCTGTGATGTGATCGAGAGGGCAGTTGGTGAGCGGGCGAGTTGGTCTTGTCTTCAAAGTCGTCGTCCCAGTTTTCGGTGTGGGTCACGGCGTGCTTTGGAGGGGTGGAAGGACCGGGTTCTGCCCACGCCTGGAGTCGCGTGATGGGTGGTTGGTCGTCGAGACGAGGAAGGGAGGACATGGAACGATGAGTGAGAAGGGATTCAGCGCGCCAATCTTTGGAGGTCAAAGTTGACGGGGGTGGATCGTCAGATTCTGATTTTCGAGTGTTGGAGAGATCCTTCGCTCGCTGGAAGACAAAGTTATCGTCGCGAGTTTCTGATAACGGCGCTGTTGGGAAAAAGGACAGGTGAAGAGGGATGAGAACACACGTGGCGACGGTAATGAAGAGGGAAAAGAAAAGGACACCACGGACCTGTTAGAACCGTCGAGGCCATATTGGACCATAATACAGCAAACAAGTCGCGTGTGTCGTCGTTGAGAGTGAACAAGGCGATAATAACTGACAGAGGGCGCGAGCGAGCGTTTCGAGGACAACACGCGTTACGTTATTTTGCCCACTTTCTCTCCTTTTTGCTTTCGCCTTCGCCCTCGGCTCTCCGACGCGCTCCAACACCTGATGATACCGATCCGACAACTTTCGCCTGTGAGGCGTATAACCCGTGTGCCAACAGCATCGTTATACTGGTATAATGTTACCACACGGTAGTAGATACGTATTGGTCAAATACGGACGGACTCCTCCGGCCGCGTTGAGGGCTGCGCACTGACTCGATGTGTCGCTTCACGCCAAGACGGTGAGAGTTCAGTCAAGTACGCTGCGCCTGACTGCCTTAATTCCCTCTTCTTGCTCGCCCGACCCACCCCACCCAACAACCCATATGGTATCACCGTCACGTGCACTCGGAATCAGCGCGTTAGACCTCATGTGAACAAATGCGGACTACTTGCCCCGCAACTACTTTCGTTTCGGTCTCAGAATGCGGTCGAGGTCCACCGCAGCTGCCCACGGAAGCCAGACCAACTTGTGTCTCTGGGCGCCCATGTAATACATGTAATATTGATCAGACTGATGCGACAAAGGGCCTGCCAGTGATCGCGCAACCGCATGTCGCATCACATAAAGACGTAAAGCGCCCAGTTTTCTGCCCGATAGTTGGAATTGGTCAATTCTTCGTTCACTGGAATGGCTCGCTTTAAAGCAAGGTGTTTGAGTCACAGCCAGTGGACGAACAGCCATATGAAATGGGCACCCTAGCTGGCTCTAACCTTTCAGTGATGAGACGTACATGCGACAGAAATGATAGTGAGCTACGAAAGAGTGCATAGCAAATGAGCGTGAGAAAGAGAGCACGCGGCTGACACGGCCTTGCCTCTGCCTCGTCCCAATGTAACTGAGCGCCTTCAGCACTCTCACTCCCCAAACGCGTCCTTGTAATATTCTTCACCTCAACACGCAGCTCCATCGCATCACCAATTTTACTGGCTAATTCAAGCACTGTATACGAGTGACCTTTACCCGCCGTTGGTGTGCTTTGCATAACCCCGATTAATTTCCTCTCGATTGCTTACCTTGCCTTCTTTCACCAGCTCAAGCGGCACAAAATGGACCCTCCCATCGGCGATCCCCCTTCGGACCTGCCTTATCTCCATTACATGACCGAGCGTGATCGCCTCAATCGCTATCCAGCCGTAAAGCGCACTACTGTGTTTGCATCTCTCCCCGAGCGATGTCCGTACCGTGCCAGGTCCTCTCCCAAGAATTCCAAAAAGCTTGAACTCGGATGGCTTGAATTCCATTCACCTGAACCACCAGACCCAGATGTGGCGCGACCGGGGGATGTCTGGATCCAAATCCCTCTCGACTTCGTCCCGACCGCCGGTATTCCAGACGTGCGTCTCTTTGTGTGCTATAGCGTAGAAGGGCGTCAATGGACCGAGTGGGAGGGCGATGAGCGCGTTCATTCCAATGACCCTCCCGTTGGCATCCACCCCCTCGCCTCCCCTGCAATGTGGGATGGCACCACAAAGCGCGATGCCCAATTCTACCTCGCGTTCACAGGCAGTGAGTTTACTTGGGTCAGTGGAACGCGCCTTTCTGTGATTGCCGGCCAATGGCGCCTCGGGAGATTACCTGGCGATTGGATGAAGCGTCTCATTGCTAAGCACAGCATCGACGGCATTCCCTTTCTCCCTCCGGCCCAAGCGATTGCAGCATGGGCGGAGCGGAAGACCCTCACCTCATCGGGCATTCAGAAGAAGAAGGAAAAAAAGCGCGTATCCAACGAACCTACGCCTGAGTTGCCTAGCACGAAGCGTCGAAAACCAGAAAACGACACATCGAGCGTCGGAGCAGCGCAGAGCTGGCAACCCGTTGCCGAACATTCGCATAATGAGACTGCACCCATCTCTCATCCCTATTCGCTCGTTTCTTGGCCGCATGTTTCACACTGGACAGTCATGCAACCCTCTGTCCATCGACCGTCTACCCCCCCGTCATCCAATCCACCCGACGAACCTATAGACGCTTCAACTACACATCCCTCTCCAACTTTTGTCCTTCGCCCCGCTACCTTTGCCCCACCGAGTTCACCTGCCAACGAAAGCCAGCCATCGGACGATCCCCCTCCCACTCCCCCGTCCCCAGTCCCACAGTTACAGCACCTACCTACAGAGAATAGACCGCCGCCCGCTATGTATCCTCATGTCAGCTTCACGCCGACACTTTCCCCCCCTCGATATGGCGAACGGGCTCGCAAGCAAGTAATCCGGTTCGCCACCTTACCGGTAACGGCTGGACACGGCCAGACAGCCTCAGGATCATCGGGCCCCGTTATAGCTTCAATCTCTGCCTCTACACCTTCAACGATGGACCCATCGACTTCTCCAGGCTCTACCTCCGTATCAGCACCTCCTGTTGGGGAAGGACGTAGAGCACCTGCGGGAGCAATTGATACGCCCCCCAAAGTGCGCGGTAAATACGCCAAGGCAGGCGCCACGCAACGTGGGTGGTCACTCTATGTCGGGGCACGTTTCTTGCACTGTTATTTTTTGTCTTGGAGTGATTCTGACATGTATACGTATTGCACATATATTTTTAGGAGACAGAGCTTCTCATGTCTTTCCCTTGCGACAAGTGCAAACGGGCAGGTGCCGTTTGCTCTGGTCTGGAGGGCGAGCGGTGTGGGCGTTGTCGTGCGATCCGAAAACCCTGTTCGCACAACGCGCAGCCTCGGCCATCCGTGTCCAAATCCGATCTCTCTGGCACAAGATTTGTATCGCTGCTGTCAGTTTCTTCTGCTGAGAAGGGGCATACGCCGTTGCGCGATGACGAAGAAGCACCGAGAAGACGACCGGCAAATGGACAGATAGCCAGCGAAACATTGAAGTTAAAGGTTGGTAATATTTTCGGAAACTCGAACGCCCCTAATGGTATGTCCCCCATTTATGTTGTGCATGTGGCCAGACAGGTGAAACTGACTGGTCAGATGTTCAAGGCGCTCCCCCACTCAAATCAAGTACATCCCATAACACCTCTCCAGCCGAATCACAGGATGAGGACGACAATGCTGTGGAGGAACTTATGTATCCTGACGGCAAAGAGGAGGAAACTGGGGGCGTTGGTATTGTTGCCGAGACTGTACAAGGGGATGCCACGGCGCCTGGTCAGGTTGACACTCAGGTGTCTACGACTGCTTTCGTCTCCCAAGTTGCTGTAACTGAATGCACATCTACTCTGCGCGACGACAACACAACAGATGATTGTCTGCACGATGTTCATGCAGGCGCTTCCTTTATATCTACGGCCGAGGCTACAGGTGACAATATTTCTACAAGTGCCCCAACAGTGACCATCAAATCCCTAGATTGTCGAGGTGCAAGTTATGTATCCCCCTCACAAAGTGCAGAAGATCACGAAGGATCAAATTCTCTATCGAATGATTATGCGACAGGCCCTTCAAAAGGGTTTTGCCATCTCGGTCCCCCGGAACGATGGAATCCTGTATCACGCACCGTAATTCATGACTTTCCAGAGTCTCCAAATAACCCCAATTCTGGGGAAATCGTCAACGGCCCCTTCACAGATCCCGCTGGCGCTCCTGCTCTAGATTGCAGCCAGGAAGTGTGCACTCGTGCCGCAGACGGTGCTGCAGTTGGAGGAGGATCGCTTAGCCCAACGCAAGAATTGTCAATTTCTGGCGTATCGCGGCATATGGATCTGCGACAGGGCCGTGCGCCGAGTGCAGCCACCACTCCCCCTGCGTCCCCTTATGAACTGACGCCTATCTCTCCACCGCAAGTGAGCAATGAGGGGTCTGCACCTGCAGATCGGATGTCTGTGGACGAAGAAATCGTACGTTTCATGGAGATAACGCTGACTGGTATGGCACAAGTGCAGGACGGTCTTCGCGGCGTGTTTGCAATACAGAAGCGAAGGCGTGCGGTTCAGAAGAGAAAAATGGCGATGGCGGGTGACAAGTAATAAGTAGGCGTTGGAACGAGGGGCGAGTTTCTTTTCTTTGTTTTTTTTTTCTTTCGCGCCCTTTTTTTGGTTTGGCAGAAGTTTGGTGGCTTTTAATCGCTAGTTGTTTTGTTATGCACTTGGTACGGTAACCGTCATACGTCGAATAACTGTACAAAGTAATCCCCCCGATTCCGAGGTAGTGCTACGGGATTCGTTTTGTGGCCTATGTTAAGATCTACGGAATACCCCATAGGAGTCAGGCGTGGCAAATGTGTGACAAGCGTGACGCGTTTCAACTGCACCTTTCTCAATTTCTCGCCCTTTTCGCCCATCCTTCTTTCTCGACCTGCTGCAATCTCTGCAGCAAAAAAAAACAGACCTTTGGAAAAAAAATAGTTACTTATCTTCCCAACTCCCGTCGCCATGTCTTCACATCGCTTTCCTGAAATGCATTACATCACAGAGCCGGAACGCGCACAGCTTTACCCAGCCGTCGTCCGCATTAGCTCAATACCTTCTGTTCCGTCCACCTTCCCTTTCAAAGTCCCAGTATCGCCTCCCACAGCCCGTGGCCCGCGATACACCATCGGCTGGATGGAGTTTCAATCCCCTTATCAGCCCGATTCGGACGTTGCGCGTCCCGGCGACATCTGGATCCAGCTCCCACTGGGCCACCGCAAGGCCCGCGTCTATGCATGTTATGCTCGCGACGGAAAGGACTGGTCTCCATGGGTAGGCAACGGGACCACCATAGGCGACCGCACCCTCGTGCGCACACACCCCTTCCTCGACTCGGAGCACGCCCAGCGCAGGTTCTACCTCGTTTTCAATGGCCGCGAATTCACCTGGGCGAACATCAAGGCGATATCCAACATCCAGCACCACCATCCGCACGTCGCCAGAATGGGCCCCACCGAAGCCGTCGCCAAGTGGCTCGAAGTGTCCGGAAAGCGCGCCAGCGGCTCTCGCAAGGCGGCGAAGCAGGAGCACGACCCCGAGGAGGATGTGCACACCGTCTCTGCTCCCCCTCCTACTCGGAAGCACCCTCGCTCCGAGCCCAATGGTGCCATGGCCGAGTCGGTGTCTGCACCACCCACCAAAAAACCAAAGAACGCCCCCCGCGACCACCCCCCGTCCCCATCAGAGCGCTCCCCGCTTGTCCGGTCCGGCCCATATGCCAAGGCTGGCGCGACGCAAGTAGGCTGGCTCATGTACATCAACGGCGTGCAGCTGAAGATGCCCACGCTTTGCACTAACTGCACTAGGGACAAGACGCCCTGCTCTGGCTTGCCCGGCCAACGCTGTGGCAGATGCCGTTTCAAGAAGCGATGGTGCTCACACAGCAATGCTTTAAGATTGTCTCAAGCCCCCACGCCAAGGAAGGGGTCTGCAGAGGAGGACGAGGCTGCCGAACACAATAAATCGTCCCCTTCTGTTGCCAAGGGCAAGTCTGCGTCGCGAAGTGCCACTCACAAGTTGCGGACACCGACGAAACCAAAAGCTGCAACGAAGAACCCCCGGACAGGGGCCGTCTCTCGCCCACAATACAGTATGTTTTTTTTTCTCTTTCCGAGCGCGTGAATGTGCGCATGCTCATGTGACCCCAGACCTAATTGCACCGGAGAGGAGCTCCAGTAGCCCGCTCTCATCTGTTGACTCGGAGTCGGGCGAAGAGGAAGGCGGTGAGTTGGACGCGCCTGATGACAGGGACGATGCGGCGGTCGAGAACCTGCTGAACAATGCGGCATCCGCCTCTATGGGGGTTCTCGCAGACGACGGTGAACCCTCGTCCTCCGTGACCGCGGCGGATGGTGCCGACAGGACCCTCCCTCGTGACATAACGGATGAAGACGAAGAAGAGGAGCTTGCTCGCTTCGTCCAGATGACGCTTGATGGCATGGCGCGTGTGCAGGAAGGGCTGCGCGGCGTATTCACTCTCCAACGGAGAAAGTCTGGCGTGGCAAGGCGCACCTCGCCTACAAAACAGGTAGCTAGCGCTTGATTCGTTGGGGTTCAGGTGCTCTGGTAAACAACACAAGGGATTATATGGCCTCTTTCGTCTCGTTGCAAAACCGCGGTTTCCCAGAAATGAACTCCTCCACGAAACACTGTGCATTGCACTGAGGGTCAGATGGAGTCGTGTGTCATCATGTACTGTGGAACGTAAAGTTGATTTATGATTAATTGTGTATAGTGAGGCATATGGATGAGGTGATTACAGGCGAGGCTGACTATTGTGTTTCATTATGTCTGTCATGCTCGTCGCATTTTGTTCATCTTTGCGTACCCAACTATTCGTTCTACAGGGATGCCCTTTTGTACTCGTTCGTTTTTCTCTCCCCGTGTTTGCTCGTCTTGATTTGTTCCAGTTGTTTCAGAATCATAACTAAGCATTAATAGTTCTATCGTTCAGCTCTGTGTCTGGTAGGAGGCATGAATAATTCTGATGTGATATACAGCGCTATCCTGCCAGAGTTTGTCTTTAATCTCATGAGTACAAAGCCTGAACCGCGTTCGTGAAGACCACCGTACCACCACCCGCCCAAGCAGCGAGAAATCGAAGAGTGACATTATCAGTAACCCAACACCAATGTATCAAGACAATAGACAAGACACAAATGACTGGATGAAGTGGCCATTGGACGGAGACCTTGAGCCGTGCTTATCAATACTCCAAATTAGCTCTGCCCACTAAATGAGTGCGACTCGGATGGTTTTGCACTCATGTCGACAGGGATACCGAGGTGCTTGTCGATTGTCCAAAGGTGTTTCACTAAACTAAGTGCATACTCTAAACAATGCCAAAACATGCTATGGAGCGAGTAAAGTTTAGTCGAATTTTGCAATGTACGAATCCATTCGTATCCCCACATACAATCGACTCTGACATAACCCATGCTGTTCGAGGCCTCGGAGTATGGGTTATTACAGAGTATGAATTTCAAGGGAGAGAAATGGTCGCATACCAGCACCACAGGATATTCAAAACTATATGGGTTATCTCATGAGTCGACTGTACTTTTAGGATAGGCAAAAGATGAGGCCTATGAGGCCTTGATGCGGCAGCCGTACTGTCAAGGTGTTGGCCCTTGAGCTCGAGTCTTCTTCCTCCGTTTCGCCGCATTATTGTTGTTACGTGGCCCCAGCTGTCGTCTGGTGCCTGCGACTTGGTTCCCGCCACTGCCCTGATCATCAGACTGGCGCAGAACTTGAACAGTTAAAAAGTCATATGCCGCTATGGCATTGCGTTCCTCGGTCACTACCATTGCATCTGCTGCCGCCTCTGCGTCCGCTTGTGCCACAGCCACGGTCGAGTTGGTCCTACTTGTGGGAACCTCACAAGGAGTGGTGCGCCACGCCTCGCTGGCCTGTCGCTCAATCTCTCGCATTGTAGCAACTCTTTTTCCAGAGTGAGAACCGGGAGACGGGGCAGGGAATCTGCAAGAGAGAGCGCATCACGGAGGGCGGTGAAGTCGGTCGAAAGCCATGCCAAAATAAAAGTATCAGGGATCAGTTACTGATGATAGAGACATGACAGTGGGAGAGTAAACGGGATGAGGTGGGATGGAAAACCTTACCTCGAGCCGATGTGGTTCAGGACGAGTTGCCTGGCACCCCATTTGCCTGCGCACGCGCCGGCCTCGGTGGGGGTTGAGTGTCCACGTTCTCGCGTTTTGTTCTCGACCAGTGTGGGTGGGCGGCGAGCAGCGAGCAGCGGGTCAACATTCTCAGGTATGTGCGCATCCGTGGCTTCGTGGATCAGAAGCGACAGGCGACCTGGCGTCGAGGATACGAGGGGTGTGAGTTGCGCGGCGGTGGACGTATCGCCAAGGATGGCCAGCTTTCGAGGCGCAGGGATTGACGCGGGCTCGTGGAAGATAAAGCCAATACAGGGGTCTAGTACACGTCAAGCTGTCAAACGAGGAAACGAGGAACAAGGAGAAGAGGCAGGGGGATGGGAGAAGAGATACGGACCTCGATGGACGAGTGGCCCAGCGCACACGTACACAGCGCCTCTGGAGCTGCGCCCCTCTGCAAAGTTCCGCCAGTACCCGTCCACATCGCAGAGCACGTCACGCCCAGGCTCCTCGCTATCGTGCAGAACGTCGTTGGTGCAGGGCGTACGCGGATCCGTAGGCGTGAGGAGCTCGTGAACAGCGTAGCGTTCCGCCGTCTTGGTGCGTGTTAGAGAGAGCGTAGTGCGAAGGAAGGTGCGGAGACCTGCTGGTCCATAGAGGTTGACCCTCGGCTAGATGACAGAGCGGATTTGTTGGTACGATAGTTGGTTATACACGAGCGTGTCGGTGAATGCTTACGGGAGTACCGCGCGAAGAGATATCTTCTGGATGAGGGAAACCGAGGATGTTGCGTAAAAGGGTAGGAAGGCCCATGACGTGATCCGCTACGATGCCACTGGTAGGTGAGCTGTATGGTCGTACGCAGGTTGACAA
Organism: Russula virescens; assembly: GCA_003316435.1. Taxonomy (NCBI): domain Eukaryota; kingdom Fungi; phylum Basidiomycota; class Agaricomycetes; order Russulales; family Russulaceae; genus Russula; species Russula virescens. Next base: position 43,064 of record QFEY01000389.1, read on the forward strand.
GACTTACAATGCATATGGGTCACAAATATCTTGTTTACATGAGACGCTTTGGGAATCTTTCTTACGTCCTTTGGGGGTTGTAGGGAGAACTGTCGTAGGGTTCCTTCAGCGCAGTCAACCACTGTGCGATCGTGAAAAGTCTCATCAGTCAACTTTGACCACCTACAGGCATGGAAAGAGAATATACTCCATATGGAACCATCTCCAACGACGTCGAGTACAAGAGAGGAGCAATTGCGGGACTCTGTTGGACCACCCCCAGAGGAGGTGCCCAGGAAAGTGGCAGTCATCCACTGTGACATTTACAAATAAGAGTTGCTGTCCGAGTCCTCGATGTTCGCGTGAAAGACGCCACGACTCACCAGCCGCCCGCAGGCCACGCGCTGTCATCGAGGGAAAGGTTTTTCCCGCCAACCACGAGCAACGCACGCGAGCCAGAGTTGGTCGAATAGCGGTAAAGTCTTATCGCCTGGTGCTCCGCTTGTCCGAGTTGGACCTCAAGGCATGGCTGAATGCCCATTCGTAGTCAACAACTATCGCGTGACGTTCTGGGACCGTAAACACTGGCCCTCGGCGTTCTTGCTCTCCCTTTCCATCACTCTGAACTATCCTGAGATGTCTGCCCCGTGCCAACTTAATGTTTGACTTCAAGCCATTCTGGTCTGCAAAACTCTCAGTCCAAGATTGCCTTCATTGTCATCTCATAGTCAAGTTGTCCATCCTTCTATCCGAGTCGAAGGCTCGCATCATCGGCTCGTAGTGTGGAATCCTTAGACTCGCCTCCATTTTTTTCTCCACTCTGTGGCTCCTTGGGAAATAGATGCATGCAAGTCCAGGCTTCACACGGTCACTTGTGGTAAACTCAGGTGCTGACCAAACATTCCTTGGTCTTCGCCGAGGTTACGTGGGTGGTGCTTCTAGGTTTGTAAGTTTCTGATTCAACAAGTTCAAGAAGGAACGGTAGAGGATGGCCAGACCCCGGGCCAATATATTGCGAGACACTTCAATAGCCACGTTTCGAGAAGCTGAATCTGCCAGTGGCTGACAGTAATATTGAGCATATTGAGCCGCCATCGATATCCTTTTCGTGATACTCAACTTTTTTGTGGCACCCTGAACCTTCGCCTGAAAAACCATAACATTTGCCATCTTCCCTAGTATGGAAGCCAACGTCTTCCTGGGCCCTGGAATAAAGGCAGGAAAACAAATAAAACGTCCAAATTTGTCAAAAGCATCGTTGCCAATGCACTGGTCATGGCGTCTAGTAAATGGTGAAACGCCCACACCTGCAACTTCGAGTCGATTTTAGTATCTCACGCGATCTCATGATCTAAGGGAGCGCGCATGCAGAGAGGTGTCTCTGGTTTAAGTACTGGACGTATTCAGATTCCGCTATTTGCCATGGGAGTTCTGACACGCTGACCTACGCTACAGTACTACTGTAGTAGTCTACTTCCACCAGCGGCGCTCTCTCGTCGCAACACCATTATGTCATGTCATTTCTCGTTCTAATCTGTCGATGTCCGTTTCCTAGTAGTGGGCTGCTCTCTTTGGTCTTTATTATGGTGCATCCTGCACGTCACTAAGGTGCAAGATAATGACTTGAGTCAAATCGAGAACTCAGACTCGAGATCGCTCTGCCTTTACAACTTGTCAATTTCTTTCTCTGGGACGCTGTATGCGTCCTTTATACACCACTCGAAGTTAGCGATGGAATGAGTACACCGGACTCTGAAAGAGAAACTGGAGCGACCGTCGCTCTCTGTCTGTTGAGAGGATGTCCACGTCCGATATTGCAATCACACGACCCCTTCGAAGCATGTCCATAGCCACGACCCTCGTCGTCTGCTGGAGAAAAGGAGGAACTATCGGCAATTTATACATGCAGACGCGATGTGTACTGGCCATTCCAAGTTGTGTCCTTTAGTAAATAAACGTATAAGAGATGGTAACAATATCAATGACCACGAAAAGAAAGGATCCAGACTCTACCGAAGCGTCGGCGAGGGGAAGAGGTATGCAAGGTCTGTGAAAGTCATGCTAGACCTCAACTACGAGCCATGGACCGCAGATGCCCGTGCCCCAGAACGGTGCAGCGGAGCGCCCGACTTTGGCGCGTACGCGCGGAAGGCCAGGTTGAACCATGACGAGCCGCCTCGGGCAAGCGCGGCATGAACGTGGCCGTGCATGAGGGAGGTCATAAACGTGGTGACGGAACAGAGACTCACCACACAGATCCTCCCCGGTGGCGTATATCTGTCAAGCGGTCGGTTGTCGAGGCAAAGGGGAGGGTTTGGGCTGACATCTTTGTCACACACGCAGCTCAGCCGCAGCATCCGGGCCATGTGGAGTGTAGAATCACACTCACTCGGTGGGCCAAGAGACAAGGAGGGAGCACCAGAAGCGCTATTGTTTGCAGTGGCGAGTTTTGTTAGTTCTGAGACGACGTCCCAGGGTGGGGACCAAGCCAGCCACTAAACGAAGAGCCGAGCGATGAAAACTTTGCTAAAAAAAAAAAGAGGACGTCGGATGCACAGCCACATGGGTACCCTGAAATTCCCTTGGGTTAACTGCCGCTATGGTCAGCAGATAAATCATAAACACGAACGAAGCATGAGCTCCACATACAAAAGTATGTTCTTCGCGAACATGCAGTCCTAGCAAGGTCGACGAGAAGACCCTAATACCACACAGGTGTAAGGGCATGTCGGTCATCGGGTGCTGCGGCTAGGACACTGCGGCCAGGATATTGAATGCAACTTGGTTGTATGACACAGATGGGCACCATCGCCTGCCGTCGTCCTCGCCTTGTTCATATAACTTGCCGATGCCCTGCGACCACCTACACAAGGCTCCTGGAAGGTCGCAAGGAGAAGATAAGAGTGAATAGAGAAGAAACGACGCCGGGGGCTGCATCCCCTGTGCAACGCGCAGCACCGAGTCGGGAGCACTTACCGTCATCTGTTTAAAGAGAAGTCCGAGGCATCAGTATGGTAAACTATTTGTCGGTGGGATGGACTAGTCGTATGATGTCACCGTTCGTGAGAAAGTTTATAAAGGAAGAGGATCATTGGCTTGGTTCTCAGAGATCTGCGCGCTCCTTCAACGTTGACACTGTTCACCACCCGAGGAGGACGTACTGCTGTATCTCGTTGACATTGGGGAATGAGGCGGAAAATGTCGCTGGAAATAAGATTACGTTTGTTGAGGCCTGTTCAATGTGAGCATTGTAGTGTTCGTTCATATCTACCGATCAGACTGGCAGAATCGTCTTTTGATAGAACGCCACATGAATTCCAGAGAAACCACTTTGGATGTCACTGGAAAACCCAGATAAGAGAACGCATCGAGTAACCTACTTGATCGAGTTGTTAGGGTTGGCGAGTCATTGGGTTTATAAGCGGTTCTGCCCCGCTCAGAAGTACTAGCGGGAGATCAAGGCACCATCTTCACCCCCACATAGCTGAATCCGTGCCAGAAGTGCCACACGACCACCTGGTCACTATCAGACAAGAGATTAATTAAAAGTGCGCCCACGTATCCCCGGTCTTCATCCACCGTCTCGTTCGCACGTTTGCTCGGGGTGACGACAATCGTAATATTAATAGTAATGCTGTAATGGCACAAATGACCAACTCGTCCGGATGATTTGCTTACCGTTATCATCGTCTCTCTTCATTTCGCAGATCACCCGAGAGGACAGACAGGTTCCGGTGACAATCATCAAACTAGTACTACAACAGCTCCGGTAAGATCGGATGGACTGCTTGTTGGATGATGGCGCCGTCGGATCGGAGCGGAATGTCCCAGGAGAAAGCCATGGGGAAGAAAATCGATGTTGGGAATTGGAAAAACAGATTGCGCCCGATGATGGCATGGACGAGCGGCGTTTCTTTCTTCTGTTTGGATTGCATCGCACACCTTCAGTCGGCGGGTTGGGCAAGATATGGTAATTCTGCGCACCAAGTGGAGCAAAATGGAACGACTGTAAATTCGAAAAAAACCCGCTGAGCCAACGGAGAAGTGAGCATAGAAGGTTCCCAATTTAGGGAGTGGAAACTCTACGGAGAATGCCGGACCGATGATCTCGTGATGTTCTTTTCGGGGATTTCTAGAAGGGACCACCAGTTGGGGTTCATTTCCGCTGCGTTTCAAGTCTTGTGTTTGTCACTGATGGGATGGCGGTCATGGGGGCGATGCGAGGTGAAGCGAGGCGAGCGTACGAGCGTAGAGCGTACGGTGGGATGTATGCGTGCACATTGAGACGTAAAATCGGATGTACAACTCACGTGGCCTCGACTCGGGTGGGGGTGGCGACTGAGTGGAGTGTGCTTTGCTTCGTGCTGCACCGTTACTGCGAGGGGGCCCTACAAGACCCATACACCCCCCGCTCTACTCTATCTCTCTTTGTTCGCGTTCGCCAACATGGACGCAGATGCCCGCAATTCTTTTTCTGATCCTTTTCTCGCTCACCTCGTCCTCGTCCTTTCCATCTACGAGCTCGGCCCCTTCCCCGCACCCGTTCCCCGATATGATGGTCCCTCAACCTGGCAGACCGACAACATCCTCCGCGCCTTGAAGACCATGGCTCGCAGAATGTACACCGCAGAGGAGACCCTCGCAAGCATAAAGGCTTCCGAAAATTGGGAGAACGGCCCCGACACGAAAAAGCGCCGCAGCGTGGGCGACACCCCGCCAATCTCAAACTCATCTGCCAATTCGTCTCAGGGAGACCTCTCCCCCTCCTCCTCCACCCTCCCCTCCGTATCCAATGGTTCTACCGCCTCGGGGTACTCCAGCTCTACCGTACGCTCAGCATCGGGTACACCCATTCTCCACAGCTCCACTTCCCCCCCTCTATTCCCTCCTTACAACCTATCATCTCTCGCAGTCGACTCTGAGCAAGATGTCGACATGTCCGAGAACGGCTCCGACTCAGACCCGACCTCCCAAGTCGTCCATTACCCCGATCGTATGGCCTCTCCCATGACGATCTCTCTCGATGGTCTTCAATGTGCCATTGAGCGGTCCAATGCTTCTTTGCGGGCAGGAGCCAACGGTGCATCCCTCTCTGCACCTCCCACTTCACACGGTGACGTCGTACCATGCCCTGTGTGCGGCAAGGCCGTCAGCGACAGCATCACAGTTGGAAGGATATTTGCCTTCAAGTCTTCCTCGTCTAACGGTTCCCCCCTCGTCGTCCCTCCTGGCGGACCCCTCGCTACTGCCGCCTTCGAATCCGGCATGAGTGCTGTCGAGGAGCTCCGTCTCCTCAAAGCTCAGGTCCAGGACGTCGCCCGCGTCTGTAATGCTGTCGCTCGCGGGGACTTGTCCCAGAAGATCACCGTGCCCGTCCAAGGTGTCGTCATGGTGCAACTCAAGGACGTCATTAACGGAATGGTCGACAAACTTGGTCAATTCGCAAGGGAAGTCACTCGTGTTTCGCAGGAAGTGGGTACCGAAGGGTTCGTTTATTCTTGTCCAACTCCACCGTCTCGTCACACCTGACCTCTTGCGCCACAGTAAACTCGGCGGCCAGGCTCTCGTACTCGATGTCGAGGGCACCTGGCGCGAGCTCACTGGTGTCGTCAACAAACTCGCCGCCAATTTGACCAACCAAGTCCGGAATATCGCACGTGTTACCAAAGCAGTCGCCTTGGGAGATTTGTCCAAACAGATCGACGTCGACGCTCGCGGTGAGATTCTCGATTTGAAGAATACGGTCAATGGCATGGTGGTCCGGCTGCGCGCTCTAGCCGCCGAAGTCACCCGCGTCACACTTGAGGTCGGTTCACAAGGTAAATTGGGAGGGCAGGCACACGTGCCCGATGTCGAGGGTGTGTGGCTCGAGTTGACTCGCAATGTACGTCATTTACCCTTCACCCATCCCCACCTCTTTGGGCATTTTTGAGACATGTTCGGCGCTGCCGTGTGACAGGTGAATCGGATGTGTTCGAGTTTAACGGATCAAGTGCGGTCGATCGCCACGGTCACGACCGCTGTTGCACAAGGCGACTTGACGCGCAAGATCGAGATTCAAGTCGAAGGGGAAATGGCGACGTTGAAGACGACGGTGAACTCCATGGTGGATCAGTTGAGTGCCTTCGCATCAGAGGTCACCCGTGTCGCGCTCGAGGTCGGCACGCAGGGCATTTTGGGCGGACAAGCGCGCGTTGAGGGTGCCCAGGGCACCTGGGCGGATTTGACCCTGAACGTCAATGTGAGTTGTTATTTTTTTTCTCCTCAACCGCCAATGTCAGCGCTGAATGGTGTGACTTTTTCCCCACATAGAAAATGGCGAGCAATCTGACGGATCAGGTGCGCTCGATCTCGGAGGTCACCAAGGCGGTCGCACTTGGTGACCTGTCCAAGCAAGTCGAAGTCGACGTACAGGGAGAGATGCTCGATCTAAAGATGACGGTCAATTCGATGGTGAACCAACTGTCCAGGCTAGCCAATGAGGTCACGCGAGTGTCGTTGGAAGTCGGAACTGAGGGTATTTTGGGCGGACAGGCATACGTTCCGGATGTTCAAGGCATGTGGAAGGTGTGTCGGCTAAGTGTGCTCGTTACCTCATGGACTGCGTGCTAATCGCACCTCATAGGTGTTGGCAGACAACGTAAACTTGATGGCCATGAATTTGACGAACCAAGTGCGCTCAATTGCCGAGGTAACCAAGGCAGTGGCTAGTGGAGACCTGACAAAGAAGGTCGAAGTTGATGTGCGCGGTGAAATGCTTGACCTGAAGGAAACCGTCAACGGGATGACGGAGAGCTTGAGCGTATTCGCCGATGAAGTGACCCGTGTGGCTCGTGAGGTCGGTACCGAAGGACGCCTGGGTGGACAAGCCAGAGTGACGAACGTCGGCGGAATGTGGAAGGTTCGTCCAGTTCATGTCAAAGATCACAAACTCATGTTTTCGGCTAACATGATGTTTTCTTTCTGACCTCAGGACTTGACGGATTGTGTCAATGTGATGGCGGCTAACGTGAGTTGCACACGGCCCGCACGACCGATTCCTTTTTTTTTGTTCTGATTGAGGAGAATAGTTGACTCTGCAAGTCCGAACTATCGCCGTGGCTACGGTATGTTTAACAATTTGCCCAGGACGCTCTTGGAGATAACGATGCTTTGCAGACGGCAGTCGCTCGAGGTGATTTGACCCAAAAAGTGACCGGCGTTTCTGTTTCTGGAGAAATTCTGGACCTGGTGAACACGATCAACGACATGATTGACCAACTGGGATTCTTTGCTTCAGAGGTGAAGAAAGTGGCTCGTGAAGTAGGTACAGAGGGTAAATTGGGTGTGCAAGCTGAGGTCGGCAATGTTCAAGGGATTTGGCAAGAGATCACGTACGTCATCTCCTCGCCTCGTGTTGAGATATTAACGACATGACGTCATTCCTAAAGGATGTCAGTCAACACCATGGCTGGTAATTTGACCACCCAAGTGCGCGGGTTCGCTCAGATATCGGCAGCTGCAATGGATGGCGACTTCACACGCTTCATCACCGTCGAGGCCAGTGGTGAGATGGACTCCTTGAAGACACAAATCAATCAGATGGTCTTCAATCTGCGCGACAGTATCCAGAAGAACACTGCAGCCAGGGAAGCCGCGGAGCTCGCAAACCGTAGTAAATCAGAGTTCCTTGCGAACATGTCCCACGAGATAAGGTGAGTCTGATGGAAAACATTGTTCCTGTTCCTGTTTCATCTTCTGAGTCACGCAGGACGCCGATGAATGGTATCATCGGCATGACGGAGCTTACCCTTGACAGCGACCTGAACCGGTCACAGCGGGAGAGTTTATTACTTGTTCACAGCCTCGCGCGGTCCCTACTATTGATCATCGATGACATCTTGGATATTTCAAAGAGTAAGTGCCACAGGTCCCTTTCGGAAGCAAGCTAGTTGATTAAACGCCCGATTAGTCGAAGCTGGTCGGATGACCATGGAACAAGTTTCCTTCTCGTTCCGCCAGACCGTCTTCGGAATTCTTAAAACCCTCGTCGTCCGCGCGTCTCAGAACAACTTGGACCTCACTTACGACGTCGACCCTGACATCCCTGACCAGCTCATCGGTGATTCCCTCCGCCTGCGACAAGTTATCACGAATCTTGTAGGCAACGCGATCAAATTCACCCCGTCCAAAGTCTCCAAGAAGGGCCACGTTGCACTCAGTTGCCGTCTGCTTGCCCTCGACGATTCCAGTGTCACACTCGAATTCTGCGTTTTGGACACGGGCATTGGTATTGCCAAGGACAAGTTGAACCTCATCTTCGACACCTTTGCACAAGCCGACGGTTCAACGACCAGGGTGAGTCCCCCGTTCCTCACCTCTGTCCGCTTCCCCCTACTAACATGGGCCGTTTTTTCCTGTAGGAGTACGGAGGCACGGGTTTAGGGCTATCCATCTCGAAGCGCCTCGTTGTCCTCATGTCTGGCAGTATGTGGGTCGAAAGTGAGGTCGGCAAGGGCAGCAAATTCTTCTTCACCATCACATCCCAGATCGGCCATCTGTCCGTAGACGCAACGCTTGCAAAGATGGCACCATTCGGGAACCGGAACATTCTATTTGTTGACACGCTATATGATCAAACAGGAGTGGTGAATCGGATACAGGATCTCGGACTCAGGCCATATGTAATCCACGATCCGCTCGAGGTGGCAGACAAAGCGACCTGCCCACATATCGATACCATCGTCGTTGATTCTCTCAGTGTGGTATGTCTTGTGTCTTTGTGGTTTTCCCCTGACGTCAAGGTTCACAAACTTGGCACGGCAGACCGAGACGATCCGCGAGTATGAGCATTTGCGTTACATCCCCATCGTGTTGTTGGCACCAGTGAGCTCTTCGTCATCTGACTCTCTGCCTATCAATTGCTAACAGCTGTGTTACACGTCATACAGAACCTTCCTCGCTTGAATTGTACGTAACGATTTCTCATCGGATAGCGTTAGCTGAACAGCTGACCATTGACTTGCGCCCTTTTAGTGAAGTGGTGTTTGGACAACAGCATAAGCTCCGAGGTAACGACACCTGTGAGCGCCCAAGACCTCGCATCGGCGCTCATCTCCGCCCTCGAGTCAAGTACTGTCAGTCCCGCTGCAGCGACAAACGACGTGGTATTCGATATCCTACTTGCGGAGGATAATCTCGTCAATCAGAAGTTGGCTGTCAAGATTCTCGAGAAGTACGGGCACTCAGTTGAGATCGCGGAGAACGGGTCACTTGCGGTAGACGCTTTCAAGGCGCGGGTGCAGCGGAATCGGCCGTTTGACGTTATCCTCGTGCGTGTGGCGGCCCCTGCTCCTTGAGTGCCTGAAGTTGTTGACATCTTGGCGGGTGCATGGTGTAGATGGATGTCTCCATGCCATTTATGGGCGGGATGGAGGCAACAGAATTGATCCGTGCTTACGAGATGCACAATAACCTCCCCCCAACACCTATCATTGCGCTGACTGCGCACGCAAGTGCGTATCCTTCTCATGTAGTAGATGATGTTCAGATTTGTGATGTTTCGGCACCTTTCAGTGATTGGTGATAGGGAACGATGTCTCGACGCGGGCATGGTGCGTTCCGTCTTCTTTTTTTCCTTTTGAGGTGCTAATTCCTGTATGTGATGGTGATGTGTTAGGATGACCACATCACGAGTACGTCGCCGCCCATACAGCAGAGGCAATAACTGACGGATATGGATGCAGAGCCCTTACGTCGTGGAGACCTCCTGAACTCGATCACTAGGCTCGCAAGCGAGCGAGTGAGGCAACGAAGATATCCCATTGCAGTGGAATTCCGATGACCCTCATGACTGTTCATTCATCCGTGCTCATGTTACCCACTCACCACCTTCCATCCCGTCTTTGCTTATCACGAACGTAAGTAAATCCTCACCTTGACACCTCAGCAATAATGGCTTCCTTGTAAGCTTTTGTAACGCACAACCTGTTTTAACTACTACCCTGCATTACATCCTCATATCTGACCCGACATGCGACTACCTCAAGCCCGTGCGCTCTTCAGCCACGGCACGGTAGTCGAAGGTAGCATAAGGCTCACCGTCGTCGCTCAGCGTTCCCACCAACCCACTAGGAGGGTCTTTCTACATATATATATGTATATACCAATTCTCTTCTATACGCTGTCAGGAGGATTCAACGCTGCTTCTGTATTTTTGTATTCCTTCCTCCAGCCGGCGGACGATTTCTTTTTTCACTTGCACGCCGCTCCTCTGACATCTTTTGCCTTCGCTGATCTACTGTATGCCACTTAACAAATGGAAAGCAAATTATTCTCATTAACGTTGATCTACCTGGTGATCAAAGAACTAGGTCAGTGATGAGTGTAGGTGTGCGTGTGCGTAAGATGGATACAGTATTACTGTACTCCCAATAAAGCAGGTACTGGAACAGATCGGAGCTATCATGGTATCTCAGACGTTGGAGGTTCAGCCAAGTCGAACAAACGCTCGTCGCGCCAAAGACCCCTACATCACAACAAAATTGAATTTCTTGCGAGATGATGTATGTACAATGATGTTACAGGGTTAATGCCAAGCGAAAGAATAATCCGACGCATGGCGTGGGCTCAATCCCCCCTCTCCGTGCCATGCATTTGCGTCGACTATGACCCAGGGGGGAGATTCGTCGTTTCACATCCGACTCCGGATGAGACGCACAGGACGGCCGGCGGCCTCACGCGCAGAGAGGAACGAAGCGAACGCATCCTCTGTATGGCCCCATCCGCGCGGAACGAGCTTCTGTAGCACAGGTAGGATCCCTGGAGCGAACACATCGCCGTCCTCTCCATCTCCATCCCCATTGTCATTGCCACTGCCTTCACCATGGCGGGGCTGGAGCGCACGAAAGAGTTCTCCGACTTCCCCACCGGTTACTTGGAGGGTTTTTACCCCCTCGAATATCCTGAGGAGTGTGCGCCACTGCACACGGTCGACGACGGCGTCGCCAACTTGCCACCCAGTTGCTGCCCCAACTTCCACCACTGTCATGGGCACATCCTTGTGGAAGCCAAGCGTGAGGCTTTCGGTTTGTGCGAGGAGCGGCGCGAGAGCGGAGCATATGTGCGTGATGCTTGGCACTTGTGAGTCCAGCGCGTTGACCTTCACTTGCACGTGAAGAGGGTGCGTGTCGCCAGGGCCACGGTTGTGCTTGTCGAGCGGGTCGACAATAAGCGATGCAAGATGCTTTTCAAAATGCAGCGACGCTGAGCGGAACTTGAGAGCCTCCACCGTGCGCGCAAACTGGTGCAGGGAGGGGAGGGAGAGTGTCGGTTGGTAGAACAACTCGACGTTCAGCGTGCGAAGATTGGGTGCGTTGAAGCGTGCGAGGATGCCCTTGTCAAGGTAAGCGCTGGAGCCGCGGTAGGCGAGAATGCGCAGGCGGGGGAGCATAGTACGCATCGTCGTGGGCGCGCCTAGGCCTTGCAGTATCCGCAAGACCTCGCGGTTGGGGACAGCGGCACCGAAGTAGATCGTGATACTCTCGAGATGGGAGAGCGCGGCAAGTTGCGCGGTGAGGTGCGCCGGGTCAAAGTCGGGCGGCGATGCAGGAAAATCTATGAGCCCAAGCGAGGCGAGCTCTGCGCCGGCACCGCTGAGCAGCGGCGAGGGGGCGTCGGGGAGGGCGACGTTGGAGAGTATGAGGCGGCGCATGAGCGGCGCGCGAAGGTTCGCAGGAAGCCTCACGGTCGTGACGTTGTTGGGCCTGCGATTCCGATCGTGGTTCGCAGGTTCGGCCTGCAAGCGGACGATGAGTCTTTGCAACCTCGGGTATTCATGTTCCATGGCCCCAACCAGGTCACGCAAGCTCGAGGCGAAACCCGCAATGTGGACGCGACGCACGCGCTCGCGTTGCTGGAGGGCAAAGATTGCACCTCGCTTATCTTCGCAGGAAATCGTGGCTGGTGCCCCGCGCTTCTCGGGGTAGTAAAGCACGAGCGGGAAGGGAGGCGAGTTGTCCAACATGACTTCTACTGGGGTCCCGTATGTGCATACGAGGTGCAGGTCCAGGCGGGTCGGGTAGGCGAGGATGACGCGCCTCCAGACTCGGCACACTTGAATGAGCCTGTACCACCACCGGTAGAGATGCCAGCCCGCATCGGATTCGTCCGTCGTGTTGTCGAGCCGTCGACACCAGTCGAAGATGCTGACGAGCACGTCCTCGATCTGAACTAGTTGGTTGATCGTCGTGTATGGCGCTCTATGGTGTTCAGATTCATTGACTTCTTCTACTCAGGGCGTCGGTGCTTGCTGCGACAAGAAACTAGGGAGAACGGAAACTGACCTCCGAATCCCAGATAAAGTAGGGCCTTTGTAATTACGGTTAGTGGCACCAACATTCCCGAGGCACGGGTACGTCAAAGCGAGTCACAAGCGAGGTAAGTCGTAAGCCGACAGACAGACAGATTGTAAGGACAGGAATTGAAGGGGTCGCGATGGCTGGAAGATCGGTGGAAACGAGTACCAAGGGGACGCGGTACAAGGGCCTGCCTCGCAGTTGATCCACTCGTCGACCGTTTTGGAAATCATTGTGTCAGGCACAGCCCGTCGCATCCGAGTCATTTCTATGCAACAACAAAGGTGCATAAGTTCATGCATGGCACTCTTGCGTACTTTGTAGCGATATTTGCAATCCAGGGTCAAGGTTTGTCAGTGAGTAACTGAAATCATCATGATAGTAGTATGATACGGCAACCGCACGGCGGGTCCCAGATGATGTTCAACTGCCCGTCCATGTTTCGTTTCCGGATTTCATTGTCCTACTTGTTCTTCTCCATCCAAGCGATTCTTGGATTATAATGCGAAACCCCAGCAGTTTATTAGAACGTCTACGAAGACTGCGTTTCATTGGGGGGATGCCTTGCAATAAGCGGGATTTGGTTAACAGGGCAACCTTCGTCAGGTCGCGCTTGCCTATAATCATAGCGCTTGACACAGATTCTTTGCCCGGGATCAAGTTGAAAATCTGCAGTATCCGGTCTAGGAATGACTTTCTCATACATTCAACCCCTGATCCAAACAGTAACTACCACGTATGTAGCCTCGGAAATAACATATAGCGTACAGGAACATGCAGTATAAATTAGGACTAGATCAGTAACCAAGCCATCCCTGTGTCTTTCACGAATCATTCACCTCTGATGTTTTGGATAATAGGTCCCACAAGTTTCTGCATGCGAGATCGGTAGCGGTCCAGGCTTCTTGATTGCTGGTGAAGAAAGGCTGGCACTGGCGCTGATTCCCAAGTCTGAAATTCTTCTTCATAGGCCGTCCATGCATCGACCATCGCAGTTCGGGCTCCCGGAGACACTTGATGAGGATCGAGACCAACGCGTAGTGTATCTAGCGTGTCCCACAACACGTTGGCACGTGTCTCGTCGACGCATGGGAGAAGCGGTACGACGCCCATCAGGACATCCGCCATGTTCAGCATATGGCCATCGCGGATGAGCTCCTCGTCTGAGAGGGACTCTACGTCCGGGTGCTCGGTGCCCATCAGCGCTTGCAATATCCTGCGCAGCTCCATGATGCGCAGCCTTTTCGTTGGTGCCTGATCAAGTGTGCGTCGCAAATCCTTGAGCACCACCCGCGCGCCAAGCGCGGCAGCGCAGCGCGCAGTCAGAGCAATCACCGCGTCGCGCGAGCCCTTGAGGACACGCAGCGAATCTAGTGTGGACTCGCCAAACGCGCGGTCCCATTGGGGCACGTTGACAGCGTCGTGCCACCGCGTGATGTGCCACAAAGCGTCAACGCAAGGAATGGGTGTGTGTAACTGCGTCTTGAGCAGATGCCCGATGCGAAGGCCGAGGTGCACTTCGCCCACGTGTAAAAGGTTGTAAAGCGTAATCGAGGAGGGTGTGAGCTGCGGAGTCTCGGAAGTGATCGTGGCCGATCCGAGGAAGCCTGGAATGCCCGCAATGAAGGACTCGAGTTCAGAGGGCTCTCGGAGTGACTTTAACGTCCAGCGCAGCGCGGAGGTGTCGAGTTCTTGGGACGCATCCGTCGCGCATCGCTCGAGGTCGTGCTGTAGCCCCCCCCAGAAGCGCTCTTTGCATTTGCCCAGGTACTCCTTGAGGTTCATGAGCTTCAGAGTCCGGTCCGGCATAAGGATTTTGCATATGCGTCTGAAAAACGAAAGACAAGCAAACTGCAATGCTTGAAGGATGCGCCAAAATGGTGCCGACATTGGCGTAAGGTAGGGGCAATCGCGACGGAAGAGGGGGAGTAGAGTAAGAATGATATATGCCTTGGCGTAGATTATGACGCAGATCAAGAGGGCGTATGCGAGGGAGTTGTTGACGTGGAAAAGGAACTCGATGAGGCCAGCGAAGAAGAGGAAAACGGAGGCGTGTAGGAGAAGGGGCACCGTATTGACGACGGTATCAAGCCGGAAATGCTCTACACCCCGAAATAGATAGGTGCGCACGCGCGCCCGACGTTGTGGAGATGACGGAAGCTGAGTTGTCAGCAGATATTTGCGAGCCCATTGTTGAACTAAGGTAGCGGAGAGCGCGCAAGCAAGACTTAGGCTGAGGCTGAGAAACCAAAGAATGTTGACGCGGAGCATGGTTCTGGGGACCACGAAGGGTGGTAAAGAGAAGGGAGGAGGGGGCTCAGCTCCTGTTGCTGAAGCGGACAGCTGTTGCGTTATTTGAGTGAGGAGTTGGTTGGTAGTGTCGTTGGGGTTCCTGATGATATATTTGTACCCATCTATGATGAAGGCCGCGACCGTTGCAGAGAAAAGGCCGGTCTGTTAAAGGTTTCTCGGTGAATCGGCAAGAGGAAGAAGAACGTACAGAAGAACGTACGAAGAAAAGAATACCGTCCATGTCGCCTTTCCAACTTTCCACGAGGGTTTTATCATATTTCTCCCCCTCCTTGAAAACGACGGCCCATAGTTGCGCGGAGGAATCCACGTACTCGATTTCTGCGAGTCTCACATGAGATTGAGACCAAGAGGGGAGGGAAGATAGACGGAGCACCTGAATCTTTCGTTGGAGGTTCAAACTGAGGCTCCAGGGACGTGTCTAGTGTTTGGGCAGTGAGCGGTCAATCGGGAGGTAATGTGAATGTGATTGTCCAAGCGAAATCGGACCTGCCAGTGCAAACACGCCGTCTTCAAGTTGACTCGGAGGAGCGTTTGGTGTCGTATGCCAAGACATTGCGAGTAGTATGCAGTTCAGAAAGGATAGATACCGTCGTTATTCACTACTCTCTAGTCGTCGGCGCGGCAATAACGTCCGCAGCCGGAATTGGCAACTCCGAGTCTGGCGACACCACAGCCACGACATTCATAGGAATATGAATATGAATATGCGACTGCTATGGCAAGAGCTCTCGTACGACCCTGCTTCAGTGGTAAATCGAATCTGCATGGACAACACGCCACACAGACAAGTGCTTTCGGAAATGAAACAGTTGGGATTGGAGAGAAAAGGGGGTGCGATTATTGAAAGACATGATGTACATTATGGCACTTAAAGACTAGCGAAAATCGTCCATAACAAATGAGGCATGATTCAGTGATGCCAATCAGCAAAAGGATCGCGAGAGCAAAGGAGAAAATAATAGTCACGGCTCGTGCCCATGACTTGCTTGAGGTTGGTCACACGATTGCCCTAAGTTTGGCCTCATCTCTCCTTAGGAGCAGTACTAGTGCTGTTGATGATGCCAGACTGAGGGGTGACAGGGAGGTGATCGTGTGGCGTATACTCATACTCAGCGTAGCGGGTATCCGTAACACTTATGTCGAGAATATCGCCCGCTGTCGCGCCTACATAAGCGCACTGTCATTGATCGTAGCTAGTTTAGACTTCCCGCCTTGTACCCTAAATTTTCACACCCTCAATTAGCCGTAGAGTCCCCGCCGGTCTTTTATACCGGCAGTTAGTCACCAGGCCACCTCAGTTCGTGTGTCCGCTCGTGCGTGCCCCAACTGAGGTGAGCAGTACTTACTTTTCCCTTCTCGCATCGTTCCCTATGCTCACACACCGTAGTACATTCTGCTCGTGTCTTTGCATAGGTAAATACATTACAGTTCGTGTGTCCGCTCGTGCGTGCCCCAACTGAGTACATTCTGCTCGTGTCTTTGCATAGACACTTTGCCGGCCCTCAAGCTCGCTCCCACTCACCCAACTTCGCCGCCCATTGTTGCTATAGGTTATGGGCCCTGCCCTGCCCGGAAATACCAGCTCATCATCATCGTCCGCTCTGCCTGATACCATGTCCGCACCCTCGTCCTCGTCAAATGTCACTTCCGTCGCCGACCACCTTTACGCCCAAATCCCCCGGCTCAACTCTGAAGGAGCCAACTGGGCTGTCTTCAGCATGCGCTTCCGCGAAGCCATGGACACGTCCGGCCGCTGGGGACACTTCGATGGCACAGACATCCGCCCCGTCCCTGCGGATAAAGACAACCATACAGATGAAGAAAAGGAGGCCATGAGGCGATGGGACAAGGAGGACCAGCTCGCCCGCTTCCTCCTGATGCAGCGGCTTCCAGACGAGACAGCCATGGAGGTGTGCGACTACAAAACGGCCAAGGAGCGCTGGGACGCAGTCAAGAGGGAGTTCACAGCCAAGAGTGTGTACGCCAAGAACGACCTTGAGCAAGAGTTCTTGGAGATGCGTTGCCCGAAGGGGGGAGACGTCCGCGCCTTCCTCACAGGCCTTCGGACAAAACGCAACCAGCTCAAGGCCGCCGGCGTAACCATCAGCGACCACGACTATGAGCGAACAGTGCTCAGGAGCATCCCAGACGAGCTCGCGAAGTTCGCCTCGTCACTGCTCACGTCCGCCCGTCTCACCGGTAGCACCGCCGTGGACATGACCGTCCTCATCCAGTCCATCTGCGAGGAGGCAGACCGCCTGAAAAACCGCCGCGCCCAACATCAGCAGGGGCAAGGCAAGGGCAAGCAGCGAGGCCAAGCAGACGAGGCCCTCGCAGTCACAAACGCGTCCGGAAATGGCAACGGACGAAGGAAGCGCCGCCAAGGCAACTGCAATAACTGTGGCAGGCCGGGCCACTGGGCGCGAGAGTGCCGCTCCCCGAAGAAGGAAGAGAGCGGGAATGCGCAGTCAGCACAGGCGTCCTCGGGAGCAACCAGCAAGCCCGAGAACAAGCCAGTGGGCTCCGCAAACGTAGTAGTCGCCGAAGACATCGAAGGCGACGGCTTCTGGATGGCCGTAGAGGAGGTCGACCAAGCGCAAGTCGAGCGCGAGGAACCGGACCCGCTGATGGGCGAACCAGATTGGCACCAGGACGAGGAGGACGCCTGCGCTGAATTCGGCAGCGCGGAAGAGGTCTTCGATTGGAGTGGCCCCGACGACTGGCTGAGCAACGAGGGGGAGGCATGGCTCTTCGAGGAGGAGATGGCCAGCGCCGTCATCACGCCCGCGGAGGAGGACAGTGCTCCCCGCACAGAACTGTACGACTCAGGCGCCACGCGACACATCAGCCCGTACAAGGCCGACTTCTCCTCGTACACGGCGTTGTCCCCACCCGTCTACCTCAACACAGCCAACCAGCAGCGCTTCCCAGCAATCGGGGAAGGCACACTAGTCGTCCGGGTACCCAACAATGGCACAGATTCAAATCTTGTGCTCAGGAAAGCGTTGCACGCGCCCGCTGTTAACTATACACTCGTGTCCATCGGTGCACTGGACGACGAGGGGTACTTTGCCCACATTGGAGGGGGCCGCCTCGAGCTCATCACGCCACACGGAGAGCGCCTGGGCGAAATACCGCGCACAGCACGCCGGCTCTACAAAGTTGAGCACGGATACGAGTCCGTGCATGCCACTGAGCTCCTCACAGCGATGGAGCTGCACCGCCGCCTCGGGCACATCGCAGTAGCCAGTGCCCGCAAACTAGTCGAAAGTGGCGCCGTCCAGGGTATCGAACTCGACCCGGATTCTCAGGAGGCCGACTGCGACGCCTGCATATTCGCGCGCGCCGCTCGCCTGCCCATGTCCAAGCCCCATATCAGCACCCCTGCCCAGAATTTTGGTGACGAAGTCCACACCGATGTGTGGGGCCCTTCTGCCATCCCGACGCGACAAGGCCGGCGATACTTCGCCTCCTTCACAGATGATTGTACTCGCTTCACAACCATCTTTCTGCTCAGGACGAAAGATGAGGCCCTCGACGCCTACAAAACCTTCGAGGCTTGGGTGCTCACTCAGCAGCATTGCAAGGGCATCAAGGTGCTGCGCTCGGACCGCGGGGGGGAGTACCTCAGCAAAGCGTTCGACGCACACCTGGCAGCAGCAGGCACGGCACGGCGCCTTACGCCGCATGACACACCGCAGCTGAATGGCGTGGCAGAGCGACTCAATCGGACGCTCCTGGAGCGAGTCCGAGCGCTCACGCACACCAGCGGCCTCCCGAAATCGCTATGGGGAGAAGCCCTGCGGCATGCCACCTGGCTCAAAAATCGGACGGCTACACGCACACTGGACGGCAAGACGCCTTACGAGGCACTGTATGGGCGCCCGCCAGACCTCTCGGCACTGCGCCGCTGGGGATGCACAGTCTGGGTGCACAGCACTGACGGCACCAAGCTCGACGTCCGTGCGCGCGAGGCTCGATGGTTGGGCTTCGACATCGATACGAAGGCCCACCGGGTGTACTCACCCACTTCCGGTACCGTAGCCGTGGAACGCAATGTCTATTTCGGGACAGCAGTGCCGCTCGAGGGGGAGCAAATACTTATTCCGACAGTCCGCGGCGAGCAGCCTGCTGCCCCGCACACCCCCTCAACTGTGCCCTCGACCGCTGCATCGTCCAGCTCACGCCCCGAAGCCGCACCTCCGACGCCCGCGCCAAGCCATGCGCCAGAAGAGCCGCCAGTACAACTGCGCCGCTCCACACGCCTCCGCAAACCCTCGCGCCTCGTGCGTGACCTACAGTCAGGAGTTGGAGTCACTCAGGCTGGCAACACTGCCCCCACGCTCGCTCGCGGCATGCAGCTCCCCGGATCACTCGACGAAGATCCAGAGGAAGCAGGGGGAGTGTGGACCGTTGAGGACGGCATGCCCGCGCTGCTCGAGGACTTCGACGGCCTGGAGGAAGCCTTCGCTGCCGAGACTGCGGATGCTGAGGCATTGGAGCCTCGCACACTCGCAGAAGCCAAGCGCCGGCCTGACTGGCCACTCTGGGAGAAAGCCATCCATGAGGAGCTCAACACACTCAAGGCTGCCGGCACCTGGAGATTGGAGAAGCCACCACCCGGAGCAAACATCATCAGCTCCAAGTGGGTATTCAAGGCGAAGAAAGACGCAGCTGGCAACATTGTGCGCTACAAGGCACGGCTGGTTGCACAAGGGTTCAGCCAGATCGGTGGTGTCGATTACGATGACACATACGCACCAGTTGCAAGGCTTGCATCCTCACGCGCTATCATTGCACTGGCTAACCGCCTCCGCATGGAGCTCCACCAGATCGACATCAAAGGCGCATATCTCAATGGCGTCCTCACTGAAGATGAAGTTCTATTCATGCAGCATCCACCTGGATACAAAGATCCTGAAGCCGCCGAACGTTTCCTCCGCCTCCTCAAAACCCTGTATGGACTCAAGCAAGCTGGCCGCCGATGGTACCAGAAGCTCAGGTCCATCTTCCTATCCCTCGGTTTCAAGCAATCCTCAGTAGATCAAGCAGTATTCTTTAAGGTTGTCGAGCATAAGGGTGAGATCACCATCGTTGCCGTGCATGTTGATGACTGCACCATTGCTGCCACCTGCATCCGCCTCATCGAAGAACTCAAGGACGGCCTGCGCCAGCATGTTGAGGTCACTGACCTAGGCGAGTTGCATTGGATGCTCGGTATCGAGATCAAGCGTGATCGTGAGGCCGGCACAATCCATCTGTCGCAGCGTGCATACATTGACTCCATCATCCGCCGCTTCAACTTCGACGAGCTCAAGCCCCTGTCCACTCCCATGGATGTCCAAGTCCGCCTCTCCAGTGATCAAGCCCCTGCAACCGCAGCAGAGTGCGCGTTGATGCGCGATGTCCCTTATCGTGAAGCAGTCGGCGCCCTCAATTGGGCAGCACTTGCCACGCGGCCGGACATCGCCTTCGCTGTCTCAACTGTGGCACGCTTCGCCGCAAACCCCGGACCTGCGCATTGGGAAGCCGTCAAGCGGATCTACCGATACCTGGCAGGCACTCGCGACCTCTGGCTTTCCTACGGGGAGAGCAGGCGTGCGCTCGAAGGCTATGCAGATGCCGATGGGAGCATGGGTGAGGACAGGCGAGCCATCTCTGGCTATGCATATCTGATCGACGGTGGCGCCGTCTCATGGTCCTCGAAGCGCCAGGAGATCGTCTCGCTCTCCACCACGGAGAGTGAGTATGTCGCGGCAACACACGGTGGCAAGGAAGGGCTGTGGCTCCGATCCCTCATCACCGAGGTCTTCGGGACTTTCAAGGAGCCCACCACTCTCTTCTCAGACAACCAGGCAGCCATCGCCCTCACGCGGGACCACCAGTACCATTCCAGGACCAAGCACATCGATGTGCGATACCACTGGATCCGCTGGGTGGTCGAGCAAGGTGCCCTCAAAATCATTTACTGCCCCACGGACGACATGGTCGCCGACGCCTTAACCAAGGCACTGCCTTCGGCCAAGGTGAAGCACTTCGCTGCCGGTCTCGGACTGCGCGCGAAGTGAGGGGGAGTGTCGAGAATATCGCCCGCTGTCGCGCCTACATAAGCGCACTGTCATTGATCGTAGCTAGTTTAGACTTCCCGCCTTGTACCCTAAATTTTCACACCCTCAATTAGCCGTAGAGTCCCCGCCGGTCTTTTATACCGGCAGTTAGTCACCAGGCCACCTCAGTTCGTGTGTCCGTTCGTGCGTGCCCCAACTGAGGTGAGCAGTACTTACTTTTCCCTTCTCGCATCGTTCCCTATGCTCACACACCGTAGTACATTCTGCTCGTGTCTTTGCATAGGTAAATACATTACAGTTCGTGTGTCCGCTCGTGCGTGCCCCAACTGAGTACATTCTGCTCGTGTCTTTGCATAGACACTTTGCCGGCCCTCAAGCTCGCTCCCACTCACCCAACTTCGCCGCCCATTGTTGCTATAACTTATGCCGATGACTTTACCCAGAGATATTGAAGCTGTAGAATGTCTTGGTCTCGGCGAGAAAGGCAGGAACTTTTCGTTTCGTCCGCATGACGATGAGAACCAACGTGAAGTCCAGGGACCCGGCTACGGCTATTCGTATAGGCTGGGGACAGATCTCGCAATAATCAGGAAGGGGGGAGAGGTTAGAAAGTGTGTGTTATAGCGTTAAAGTGACTCGCTTTCGTGGTGAAGCGAGTGACACGCCTGAGGATGTTATGATTGGAGGCACGCGGAACGCTCAGTCAAACGGAATCGAGACTGAGGTTCTGACGTATGGAATGTAGCGTACTTATACTAGTACTGTAAGTATATGCGCGTCGTCACCTTGGGGCAAGTAAAGAAGCAAAGAAGTTATGGGGAAATAGGAACCGTATGGAAGGTAAAACTTCTAACGCGTAACAGCCTGAGGTGCGGCCCGTAAGGTAACTACCAAGAAAAGAGAGAGAGAAACTATATGGGAACTCGAGTACGCCAGGCGCGACTGCTCCCTCCAACAGATGATATCGCCCATTTCTCGGATACATGGTCATCAAAAAATGATCGACACGAAGGAACGGACTCTGGGCTGCCAGTGGTCTAGCCAATCAGAGAGCATCGAATGCCTGAAGTACTTACTACATCAACTATACTGAGGTATGATGCCAGTGAGTGAGAGAGCACGCAGATGCTTTCAATTGTCGGAGGTTTTTGCCAAGCCCAAACATGTCAAGCTGGTTTTTGAGACCAAGAGCGTTTTCGAGCACCCCAAGGTGTCACTGAGGTTCTTCACGCTCAACAAGTCCCCTGTGTCGCTTCACTCGCTTGGTACTGTTGCATGCTACATCATCATAGGCTTGAATAATAAGTCTCGTGTAGAGCCCTTGGAGGTTCCAACTCAGTCAGGTGATAGGCTCTACGCAGCCTCGTATAAAGAATTCTAACAAAGACCCAGTCTTCACACGTTTGATAATAGGCGAATGAAAAAATTAAACGGTACGGTCCATCTAATAGAAGCCTACGCCATCAGTGGTACACAGCGTGTATCAACACATCGCCTCAGGACCAAGTCTCATGCATATTGATGCAGCACAGCCCAGGGCCGTCGACAACGCATCATACAAATACGTACACCCCCATGCGGGACCTACTGCTCGTCAACCACAGCCGCCACCGCCATTCTAAGGAACCCGATCCGGAAACCACCCATATGCTGCCAAATCGACTAGCAACTCGTTCCCACCACCCTCGCGCACTTCGACGTCCTCCGCCTCGAGCGCCTCGCGCTGGCGCTCTGCACCATCCGTCCCCGGTCCGCGCGACGAGATCTTGCCAACGGAGGATATGACACGCTGCCAGGGCACGGGCGGGTCGGCCGACGGCGAGAGAAACTTGAGCGCTGTCGTGGTTAACGCGCATGCATGCGTGCACAGCACGGTGGTACAGCAAGGTACCGCACAGCATGGAATAGAGTCGTGTCAGTCGCCACGTTCGTGAGGGTAAAAGAGAGGAGAAGGGAGGGAAGAGGGAAGGCTGGATTCTGGGCGTGCTTGCCTTGTCCGACGTGTCGCGAGTAGGTGGGCATCCCGACGAGTTTTGCTACGTGGCCTGTAAATACGGGGTGCAAGGAAGGGGCACATCACAAGTACATTGCACTCAGTCAGGATGGCATGATCAAAGTACGGCCAAATTAGGCGAGACTTGGGACAAGGGAGGACACGGTGACGTACCGTACGTGGTGACCTTCCCTTGAGGGATTTGCCTCACGACGCCATAAACCTATATCTCCCGCAATTGCTCTCAATCAACCCTCATAAGGAGGTGTTGCCAAAAACGCACGGCCTCATGGAATTCTGCTGAGTCCAGTGCCATGTTGGTGCTGCAGTATTACCGCGTACGAGCTAGCTGGAGGTGAGAAACGAAGCAGGTTTATTTTTATAAATTTTTTTTTTTTTGATCTGATAGGTGGTGTGCGACGCGCTCATTACGTGTCAAATTAAGCCGCTACACAATCAGTGCATCTGGGGTTCGCGACTAACATGAGAGTTCTACGCGTCACCTATCGCGTTTTTCCGCTGTGAGCCCTGATCAGGCGGCCGTCGTTGCGTGGCATATGCCAGAGTTAGTACCAAGTCACCTGGGTCAAATCCAGCATGCGCTGGCAATACGAAACGAATGGGCGCTAATCCGATGCAGATGGCGAATGTTGTCGTGATCGCAGCAGGCGAATAGCGGAGAAAACCCAATGTGTCTACACACGAGAAAAAAATTGAGCGCACAGGTACAAGGCCGCCATTCTCAGAACTCTACAATCAAATGAAAACATTCTCTGCTTATTCTTAGTTTTCTCTTTAAGCGAGCGGCAGAGGAAGTCAAGGGAATGAGAGAGAATAGCTGTTGGTGGCGTATTTACCGCATGCGGGGAGTTCAAGCCACTCGTGATCAAATCTCGCAGAGCGCAGGGGTAATCTGTAGTCATGGGCAATGGGTTACGGAGCAAGCACAGCAAGGGAGCTAAACTAGAATTGAGTCTCGTCAGACGGATCAGATGTCGGCTGAACCCCCAAATGATCCATCGCTTTCATGGAAGACGGCGTTTCCCGCATGAGAAACTAACACCCAAGATCGCTCGCGTACCTACATCTTAGGAAAGACGTCGAAAGATAGCTTAAAGTACCAAAAGTCACCACGTTGATAAAGATGATAGGAAGATCAAGAAGACCCCCCAGGATCTATAGCCTAGGGGCTTTCTGTGTCTTATAGCGCGTTCTTGGGGATTATACGCCAAGATGATGCGCCTCGCAAGAGGCACTTGGCTAAGGCGATGGAATGTGCCAGCGAAGCACGCGACGGGTATAACACAGATGAGGCAAGTGGGATAATCTAAAAACAATGGCTAACGCAGAAGCTAACAATGGCATCGTGGCTATCGCTCCACGCGATAATTACGGGGGATGTCTGTCCTATGGCAAAACACTTACCGATCGAGGTGTCAGGGTACGGGGTAACACTAAGATTTCCCAGATCGGACAGCTCTTCATCAATTTCCGTCAACAGGCCACGTATGGGGGTTCATTTGGGAGAACAATGGCCTGAGAGACTTTGGCTACCCAAGCTAGAGCCGCAATGGAAGACCACGGCATAGTACTTGGTGGAGCCCAAGTGACCCGTCACAATGTGCTGGCGTCCGTGAGCCTCTGAACGTATAAAAGGGGGGAGGAGAAAGCAAGAGAGGACATCACCACAACAATCACCCATACCAGCCAAAGCACTCACCACCTAACCTCGAATATGCCGCCTCCCTCCAGACGTGAGTCTTCAGCTTTTTCACCTCGTATCTCTCTAGTCGTCGTGGGCTAATGGTGAGTCAAACCAGGCAACCAGGAAAGAGCCAGCGCACC
The DNA here is from genome assembly GCA_003316435.1 of Russula virescens. NCBI lineage: Eukaryota > Fungi > Basidiomycota > Agaricomycetes > Russulales > Russulaceae > Russula > Russula virescens. Next base: position 67,597 of record QFEY01000389.1, read on the forward strand.
CACTGAGGCGCCACCACCCAAGGCTTCGTCACCGGTTTGTCATTTCATGGACCGTCGTCCACTGCAGCAGCTGTTGCTAACATATGCGCATGCGACAGGCGAAGAACTCTAACACCAAGGCGTCGACACCCAAAGCACCGGCAGGCGGAGCGACTCCTACGCCCACTGGCACCCCGAGGACGACGAAAGGCACACCACACCCAAGGAAGTGAGAAGATTAGCATAGAATTTGTTTACGGAGACCAACGGCGAAGGGGCGGAGCATTTCCAACGGTGCTGATGTAGTCCGACGGTTGCTGTTGTAGAAGTGCTGTCTTGATCGCTCTCAATAAGGAAAGAAAAATGCATATTACATAATGATGTGTGACGTGTGTTCGGGCCGCGAATCCGGGTTCAGACTTTGTTTTTTTCTGCGGCCTGCGGAAAGCGCGGTGCCAAGACGAATTAGCGCCGACATAGCCCCACTCTTCGCAGCAACCTCGCAGCCTCGAGTCTGCCTCGAGCAGACCCTTTATATCCCTTCCAATTGACCCCGGCGGATCAACAATCAACTTTCTCTTCGTTTATTTTCCCTTTCCCGCTCCACAAACATGTCTTGTCCATCCGATAATACCCAAGCCGTCGACCAGTCAAATTTTTGGAGCTCAGGGATGCACTGGGACACACATCGTATAGGTTGGGCGATCTCAGGGGGATGCTCTGTTGTGGTCCGTATCATCTCTATCTGGCACAGGAAACCATTGTGTTCGCTTCGCTCATGCGATCGCAGACTGTGATCATTTCGGCCATTTCTGTTCTCCATCACTGTCGGTATGCTGCGCTCCCCCCGACTTTCTACGAGGGAACTCACATACTCCAGTAACTATACCAAGCCCCGCGAACAGCGACAGATGTACGTCCGTGCCTCCACCTTTCTGCAAGTCACCTGACCGGTCTTTCGGGTGCGCAGAATCCGAATTCTGTACATGCCTCCGGTTTATGCCGTTGTTTCCTTCTTCTCCTACCGCTTTTTCCGAAGTTACACATATTATTCCCTTGCCGAAACTAGTGCGTCAGCTCCCTCATTGACCGAGCGCTTCGTAACTGAGCCCTTTCCCTTGCACAGTATATGAGGTGTGTGATAAATGGTCGTTTCGAAGGCGTATGGTGCTCAATATCATGCAAGGCCATCACATTAAGCGCCTTCTTGTACGCTTCATCTAAACATTTCGACACAGACCGTCGCCTGACGTCGCCATAGACTGCTCCTCATCGAATACGTCGCTTCGACTGCTACAGGGCACTCCGCTGAAGGTGCCCTCGCCCGCAAGGACAAAAAGACTCTTCCCATTCCGGTATGGATTACTAAATGAATGTACTGCCGTTTCTTGACGAGTCATTCCTTAGTTTTGTTGCTGGCGATATCGACCCACGAAAGTGCGCCTTACGTTAGTCTCTGTTTCGTGTCGTTTATCCTCTTGTAGCCATACTTCATGTACACGCTAAAAGTAAGTTTTCCGAACTCTTGACCCATCTTTGTCCCTCCGTTCTAGCATTCATCATAGTGGTCTGTCATGCAATACGTTTTGATTCGGCCTGGTACGTCCTACGTCCCACTGTCCGCCCACCCTGACCTATGCTCGCTCATGCGCGTTGCACAGCCATCTCTATCGCGGGTATAATATGTCAAGCCTACAATGTGTTGTGCTCGTCACAGTCCTTCAACATCCATTATGCGGAAGTATATCTAGATTCGGTGGATTTCGTCAGCATCAGGTACGTCCAACTTGGCATGTCAACCCCCTTTGCTAACGATTCTTCCAGCGTTGCGCTTTATGGTTTGATTCTGTTCTATGGCCTGACCAAGGACGAGCTCGCTGGTCGGCGTCCTCTGGCCAAGTTTCTATCCATCAAATTAATCGTTATGTTTACATTTTACCAATCTTTTGTGGTATGGAGTATATTGTCAACCTCGCCCTTCTCTCCTTTGACTTAACCGTTGGTCAAGTTTAACGTACTGAAGGACCGAGTCATCCACGGAACGGCCTTTTGGACTTCTACGAATATTGCCGATGGTCTAAACGCATTGGCAATCTGTATTGAGGTAGGGTGTCCTTTCACCTCTTCGTCGGGCTTCCACCTGATCGTATGTAGATGGTCTTTTTCTCACTCTTTATGATGTGGGCCTTTAACTGGAAGGAATACCAGGTGGAGCCAGGAGAGTCGCACACAAGAATTTGGCGGCCGCTCTGGGACTCGATCAACTTGTGTATGTCTTCGCCATTTTAATCTCTCTCTCAACTGTTTCGAACATGCTGACGCGTGCGCACACTTCGGGTGCACCACAGGGGACTTTGCCGTCGAAATTGGTTCCGAGCTGGCCTTCTTCGGAAGACGTCTCACAGGCAGGAACCTGTCTGCTGCGCCCACCACAGGCAAACCGAACTTTGGCCGAGCTTTTGGCGTAGAGGGTTATGCCCCGGTGGGTAGCGGACAAAGAGCGGGTACATACGCCTTCTCCGCCCCACGCATGAGCTACGATGACGATATTCGGCTTACGCCGTATACAGGCTCCCCGCCTCATCATGGAGATCTCAACTCACCGGAATACGACAATGTCGGCAAGCTGGAGGCATCGACGCACGCCGTATGACCCCCGAGAGTGGTTTTCGCCTCGTGCCATGCGATATGCGATCGGTCGATATTATCTTGGTTACAGTGATCTGACGTGCTATGCAGGTCGTATTCGTTCCTTTTCTTTCTTTTCTTTTCTATTGTACGTACAATGTATTTTTTCTGTCTGATTTATACCACTCCTGTCTGTCCTTACCTTTGAAACTCTGATACCGCCCGCAAGCATCCGATACTGGCATGACCAAACCTAGACCGTTGATCTTCGTTCTTGTCATTGCGAGAGTTATTATTGATTTATTGGCAGGCGTCCATTACCCGCAGGAAACTGATGTGGCATCCATCAAGTTGGTTCATCATCAGTATTCATCGAGGGTGCCTGAGTGGTTCACAGTACGTCATCGACGACCGTGTTCTGCTATCGATTGAACGGCATCGCTGAGCGCAGAACTGTTGCCTGTTGCCGTGAATGGAAGTGTATAAAAATGAATGTTGTCCCCTAGCCCCGTCGTAAACAACTTCTCCTCACCGTTCTAACTCAATGGCATCATCTGGAGCTAGTACAAATGACCATCTGGAGAAGATCATCTCAAGGCTAGCCAAATACAACTTCATATTCGACACTTGTAGCCAACGCGTTCGCGGGTGGCCCAGAAGCCTACGGGAGGATGCGGATAAAAAATGGCCGACTATGTCTGAATACTATCGGCGAAATCCAAAGGATGAAGTTTCAAGGGCCAAGTTCTTCGATGCGGTCGACAAAGCAGCAGAGACAGAATGCAAAACCCCAGAAAGGTACATGGTGTCACTTCTGTTATGCCGCTACATCACTGATGCAGCTGTTACATGTGGCTTTCGCATGCATGGCCAGCGCAACTGTACTGAATGAACAAGACATCGCTTGGTTGAAAACGGCTGATAGGGTTCAAGTGTACAGGATCTCAAGGGAACGCGCGTAAGTCTTACAAACAGACGTTTTTTCTTTGCTAAAGTTCTGTAGCTGGGAATGGGTCTTGATTAGAGATTCACGTGACAACCCCACTATACGTCATCGTTAAGGACTTTTTTCGTATGATACTCGCCATGTAGTTAGTAGAAGATGAGGCAATTGTATTGAATGTCGACACCGCCAAGGCCTTTAGTCTAGACGTAGACTTAGCGCTGAGCCTGCGAATCTGAGCTGCGAGTCGCTGTCCCGTGTCGCCTTTGCCTTGAACGCCGCATGTCATCCTCTCCTCTCACCTCTTGCCTTGCCTCGCCTATCCACATTCACCTCACTACCACACATGTCTCCGTCCCCCCAAAGCGGCAGTCGCTAGCACGTCCCTCTTCCAAGAACGTCCTCATCCGGCCTATATCATTCAACCCGCCGCCTCCTGTCCCCGATAACGCCGACATCGCAACCGCTTTACGAACGCATCGCGGCGTTCCCATCACGCCATGGGTCCCGAACGGGTATCCATTTCATGCTGCGCCTCGCTGTATTGGACTAGGTCTCTGCCTCCTCAGCCACTAGAAAGAGAGAAAGAGGAAAGATAGATGAAGGTGCTACTAGTACCTTCATCTTTCATCTTTCGTTTTTCTCTCTTTTCTGATTACTATAGACCCTATGATTCGGCCATATCAGACACACGCCCCTCGTTCTCATGTTCCCCGCCTTGGATACTATTCACTTTTTCTTCCCTTCAGTCTCGCTTACTTTTACTGTTTTACATCGTCGAGCGGTATGTCGCCGACGTAACCGATACCGCGAGCGTGTGTTCTTTCCCTTTCTTCTCCTTGCGTTTGCTTCATGGTACTCTGACTCGTTTGTACTGACTTTCACGTAACTAGCTTTGCCTGTGCATATTTCTTTCCTAGTGTGAATCTCCAGGGAACTTGTTATCGAACCCCCGCCAGCCCATCGGCGTCGAGCACAACCGATATGACTTGTATACCCCCGTTTCATGCGTGCGTATCACTCACTCGACGCGACACGGGTCTCTCTTCGTATCCTAGTCCTTTTTCCTCTCTAGATTTTACCTTCTTCGGGCTCACGGGCGCGGCCCGCATCGCTTTACCCGGGTCGCACGCCTACAGCATCAACAATCACACTTCGACCAGTTTGAAAGGCTGACGCCACCCAAATCGGAACCATGACTGTGCAACATTGAATATACTCCTGGCGGCAGTGTCAGTGTCACCATGGTAAGGAGGGCTCGTGTGGTGGCTTCGGAATCAAACACGCGCGGCCCCTTAGCCATCTGAGCCCGAGTCCGCGCGGCCCCGAGCCGCGAGCCGTCGTCGCGCGTCGTCCTTGTCTCGAGCGCTGTGGATCTCCTTCCTCATTCCGTCTCATCTGCCGCCTCACTCCACCTCGATCGCCTGCACCTATTTTGCCGCCACGCCGTCTATCTCAATTCCAAATTTGAAGATTTCTATCACATTTCCCGTCCAAAGATCGTCCTTGCCCATTCCGTGCAACCTATAACACAACCCCACCGCCTCCTGTCCCCGATGACGCCGACATCACGAACGCGTCCCCAACGTGCCACGGGTCCCAGATGAGTATCATTCGTCGTCTCGCGCCCCACTGTATTGGCCAAAAACATCTCCATCGTCACGCGCAGGGCTACTACGTCGGAGCTTCCCTTTCGAGTCCTTTTGGTAAAGCACACACACACACATGCACACAATGGTGCAAGTAATCATCCACGGCGCGCATCTGTGCGTGCTGTGGATGGCTACTTGCACTGTTAGAACTTGTACACATACTGTTTCCGTGCACAAGTCGGGGTCCCCTTCCTTGTCATCGTCCGGGCTCTCATCCTGTCGCGCTGTGGCCCAGGCCAAAGGTGCAATGAGGGTGGGTGGAGGCGGAGGGGCAACTGGCCGAGGTGGATGCAGAGATCTTCAACTTACAGCATATCCCTCTTCCATTCGACGGGACTATTGGTGAACCGCTGGGGAGTGGTTACGAGATCAGGGTGCTAGTATAAAGGGTGTTGATGTCAGGGTTCGTGTTGTCTTTTTCACACGCCGCTGGATCTAACTTAACTCACCTGAGTTCCAGCAGAGAACCGGTACCGAAATGGGTAATGACGCGTGAACTTAGGAGGAGCTTCTTGATCGCTAAAACTAATTTGGATTCTGGAGCCGAAGGCGGGCATGATCTGGATAGTGATGAAGGTACGATCGCCGCGCTTTGCTCGCAGCAGGAGTGTCTGCGTGAGTTTGGAGCACTAACGCTGTGATCACCCAGAGTTCATTCTTATGAGACTCTCGACGAACGCCAGCACGATTTTGTGCGAGCAGTGCCCATTGTTCCCCTCTTTGTGTCATTTCTCCTTAGTGCGAATCCCGTGCCGTTCCTCACCAGTGTCACCACGTTAATCACTCATTTTTCTCACTACTCTGCCTTAGATCCCGACGTCTGGCAAGAAGATCGGCTCCGTGCGACCTGGTTTTGTTTTATTCGGGTTTTTACTTACCTAAGCTATATGTCAGTAGCTTAGTTGGCCAAGTATGTTATGTTTCACATTTCTCTCACTACCTCACTTTAACTACACGGCCGCGCGGCACTCCCGGTCCGCGCACCCTCGTGCTCCCAATCCTCACCTCGTAACTCTCGCAATACCAAGGATACGTTCATTTCAGGAGGCCAATTCTCGAGAAGTGATGAGGGGCTCTGAGAGGAGTGTTAAGTGGAGTGTTGAACGTTGAACATTGTGTGTTATTCTTCCAGTCAATCAGCGATGGGTTGGGATCAGTTGGCCTGAGTTGTCACGAAAATGTCGTCATCAAATCTAACGGTGGCTCATGGTATGGTGCTTATGCAGGCTAACCGAAGTGTATAAATATTGTGTCCCCTAGCCCCTGTCGGGTCGAACTTCTCGCCCTCGCCCTTCTAACTCGTAACTCAATGGGATCACCTATTACAATTAACCATCTAGAGACCTCCATCTCAAGGCTGTCGATATCGTGTCCCCCAGCCCCTGTCGTGTCAACAAACTCCTCGCCCTCCAGCCCCCGCCCTTCTAATTCAACGGCACCACCTGGAGCTAGTACAAGCAACCATCTCGAGACCATCATCTCAAGGTTGTCGAAATACAATTTCGTTTTCGACACATGTGCACAGCGCATTCGTGGGTGGCCTAGAAGTCTGCGCGATGATGCCGACAAAAAATGGCAGACTATGTCCGAATTCTATCGGCCAAATCCAAAGGACGAGGTTGCTAGGGCCAAGTTCTTTGCTGCCGTGGACAATGCGTCTGAGACTCTGATGGAATGCCATACCCCAGAAAGGTGCGTGAGATTATTTGTATTGTGCCTAAATTCACTGATGTATTTCTTGAAGCTGCTACATGGTAGCACTTGCCTGCATGGCTGGGTCGACAATCCTGGATGAGCAGGATATTGCCTGGTTAGAAGAGGCAGACCAGGGTGAAGTCATGAGGAAAGCACAGCAACGCACGTAAGTGTTGCAATATTGTCACTTTACCTCTTCGTTCTTCGTTGATACTCTTGTTAGTTGGGAACAGGTGGTGTCGAGAGACGCAAAAGACAAGCCCACAATTCGTCGTCGTTGAGAGCCCTTCATACTTTTGTTATTACTTGTCATGTGGTTAGTTTCAGACATAGGGGGGAGATGAGGCAATCGTATCAATAGGGCACGTTGGTACTCAGGCTGAATGTCGATATGCCAAGACTTTTACAGTATTGTCACGGTCATATTAACATTAATCTCGCTTCGGTCAGTTTGAAAGGCTGGTACCGCAGCGGCGCCTAGTCGGAACCATGGCGGAGAAATGTACCCCTTAGCGGCGTCAGTGTCACCAGCGGCAATGGTACTGCTGTCTCCTGTACTAGCCCAGTACTACAGTAGGACCAGTAGCCGCTTATGCAAAGATCTGGAAGCTCAGTCTCGCATGCGCCTCCGAGCACGGAGTTGGCATGGCAGATAGGTGGCAGGGCTATGGGGCGGAATCCTCACATATGAACGTTTTAGAAGTGCTCATCGAGGTTGGGACGATACCTACCATAATAGTAGTACCATTGGGAACAACGCTAGACAGGCGTATCGTCCGCAACGTCACAGCTCGGAGTCGCGTTGCTGCATTCTCATCGAAAGCAAGTATTTCAACCTGATCCCACCAGGGTGTCCTCGAAGTTTCTTCAACGAGTCACCCAGGAACTCGCCAGGATCTCCGTTAGAGATCGATTTTCCTCTCCGGACCCCGAACTGTTTCTTCCAAACGGGGTGCTTTCTGAGTCATTTCACATGAATATACTTTGGTTCCTCAGTCTCTGCCTCGGTCTCGTATGTGGCTTCTTTGCGACGTTGGTTGCAACAGTGGCTCCGCAGGTACACACGACTCACCCGGCTCGAGGATGACCCAGTCACGGTACTAATTCGGGTCAGAATTCGTACATTTCTCCACGACGACATTCACAACGTGAGTAAGGTAGTTGAAAACGTCACCACCCTGCTACTAGTACACACGGCAATCTTTCTTTCCTTCGCCGGCCTTGTCGAATTCCTCTTCGCATTCAATGATGAAGTCGCAGTTGTTGCCAGTGCTGTCTCTGTCCTTGCGGCGGCGGCCCTCTACAAGATCTTCGCTACCATTTGAGCGCTCCCGTGCTCATTCCTTTCATTTTCTCTCAAGAAGGTCGCAATAAGTCCGGGAGAACAAAAAGTGCTCAAATTTGGCTACAGCGAGTATAGTACTATATGTACATTTGAATGTCGATCTGTAATCGTAGTGATTGCTACAAATGGGAACGTCCACGTGTGCTCAAGCAAGCGCTCACTGTAGGTCTCAGGCCTCAGTTCTTCTCCCGCATTGCCACATCCTCCAACAATACCCCCTTCTCGCCGTCGCCTCTCTGCATCTACCCAGGTGTTCCAGCTCCGGGCTTGCATGTGTCCATTCACTCTCATGTGGTCACCATGTCAGGATCGCGCTATGCCATGCCTTCTACCCGGGCTCCAGCTCCATTGATCTCGCCAGCGAGTTCGATGCTGGTGGCTCTCGATGCAGGGATGGATACCGCGGTCGAGCATATCTACTCCTGCCCTGTTATTGCCACCACGGTAGGTTGTCACGGTCCCGGTAGCCTGATCCGTCACTGACGCATTTTCAGCCTGTTTTGAACAAAGGCACCTCCTCAGGTACTACAGAGACAAAGATCCCCTTCAGCCTCGAGATTCTTCAAAAACACCTTATTCACGTAGTCCTCGCGCGATGGCACCTCTCAGGGGACTTCACCTCACGACAAACGCTCCTTGACAATTCCGTCTACGATGACGCCATCGAGCGCAGGCGACGACAGACCGAACTTTCTAAAGAGCTCGGGTTTAGGGCGAATCGGTTCTCAGGAAGCCAGATTTGCAGTTATTGATATGTCAATGGCACCGGCATCTCCAAAGCCCAAATGTGCAAGAAAAGTAACATCAGCGCGCCAGGGACTCGGGCCTTTTCTCTCATTTAGGACCCATGGCGCTTCGGCCAGTTTGACAGCCTTGCGCCAGCCAAGTCGGAACCGTGACGGAAATATGTGCCCCTGGCGTGAGTGTCACCGGAACCGCTTGAGCAAAGTCTTTATAAATGCGTCCCCCAGTTCGCCATTCCACGGTTCTCCCTTTCTTTACATTACCATGGATCCCAAGCCCGCCAATCAGGCTCAAGACGAGGAGAAGGGAAGAGTGAAAAAAGGTATGTGTACGTATAGAATTGTTGCTTTGGTATTCTGACATCCTATTGCCCTCGACCCCAGTTGATGCAAGCCGGTCGGATGGCGATGACCCGTCTACAAAGATTTGGAATCTCAGTCTCGCACGCGCCTCCGAGCATGACGCTGGCATGGCCGATCGGTGGAAGGGCGATATGGACGGAATCCTTATATATGTATGTTTGAGAGCTGCTCATCGAGGTTTGGGGATATACTTACATTTTGAAATAACGCTATCCAGACAGGTATATTCTCCGCGACGGTCGCTGCATTTCTCATCGAAAGCTACAAGTACCTCAAGCCTGATCCCACCGATGTATCCTCGAAGCTTCTTAAACAAGTCACCCAGGAACTCGCTGGGATATCCGTTGGAGATCGATTTCCCCCTCCGGACCTTGAACAGTTTCAGCCCCAACGTGCCTTCATTCACGTGAACATATTTTGGTTCCTCAGTCTCTGCCTCAGTCTCGCGTGTGGCCTCTCTGCGACGTTGGTGCAACAGTGGCTCCGCAGGTACATACGGCTCACTCAGCTCGAACATGACCCGATAATTCGGGTCAGAATTCGTACATTTCTCCACGATGGCATTCATAATTTCCACGTGAGCGAGGTGGTCGAAAACGTCTCCATCCTGCTACACGCAGCAATCTTCCTTTTCTTCGCCGGCCTTGTCGAATTCCTCTTCGCATTCAACGATGAAGTCGCGGATGTTATCCTTGTTGCTGTCTGCGTCCTTGCGTCCCTCTACATCTCCGTCACCCTCCTTCCCATCATTCGCCGAAATTGCCCATACCAGACCCCGCTCACTGCGATCTTGTGGTCCACGGGCCACCTCCTCGCCCTCGGCTCTCTGCATCTCATCAAGTGTTCTGGTTATATTCGGCACAGAGTCAAGCAGCTACGAAATCACTACCGTGATGGGATCGACCGACATTTAATGGGCTTAATGACACACCAAGATGGGCTCGACATGAAAGCCCTGGAGACGACGCTCAGCATGTGCCGTGATGACAACGAATTGGAATCGTTTGTGGACGCGATTCCCGGTTATTTGCAGGAGCGTAATGGTAACACCCACAAGGAGCATGGTGTTGACACCCGGATCTCCAATATTAGATCCCTACTCTGGGCGACAGGAAAGGAGCCTCCGCGTCGCCACCAGCTCGTGAATCTCTTTACTTCCTGTACGAACGACCACAGGAGAATGGATGAAGGCGCTCGTCGCCGCCGCGCCGTCATCTGCTCTCGTGCAATCTGGGAAATGTCAAGAGCGTATCTGTCCCACAGACCCAGAGGCGTGACCCTGGATTTGCCGACACCCATAAGCAATAACCTCCATCGTCTGACCAAAGACCCCGATACTGAAATTGCGGTATCGGCGCTAAGGACCCAGGCTTTGTACAAACGTGCTATTCTAGAACAACCCGCGGAAGTCCAGAAGAATAGGGACGATGACCTCAGCAAAGATATAGTCGCTACGCTCCCCGAGGTCGTCGACAGCGTGAACGATACACCTCCCCTGACCCCTTCCCCATCCTACCATGCCGAGCAGCACAACGACGAGCCATCTAACAAGCGGCTGAAGACGTTGACGGAATACACGTCGGACATCCTTGTGCACATTCCGCATTTGGGGAAACCGTCTCATATGGATTGTGAAGAAACCAGGATGACCCTTGAAGAACTTTGTCATGAACTGAACGGTCAGGACTTCTCACATGCCGATCAGCAACGCCTCTTCGACATTTTGTGTCGAGCATCGGATGCACACTTGGCTCTAGGGATTGGAGGTATGCACTGCTCTTCGTCATCATTTAAGTCTTTGAAAATGGCTCAAATGGTTGTGCCATCTATCTAGGTAGGCACCCCTCGGAACATTATTACGTGGCCATAAAATCTTCCACAAGGCATCTGGTCTCAACGTTGCATGAGAAATTTGCCGAACCGCTACGACAACGCGGATATTAATAGGCTTTTTGGTTTTGTCTTAATTCCGTGATACACGAATGGAGCTTCCCTTACTTTTCTGTGAAGAAGGTTGTTTCTCAGTCTTGTTGTTGAACACTGTAGTTTCTAGTTTCTATTTGCTGTAATACAGTACTACGATAGTATCGTATCTCCAGACTCCATGTTGCGCCTCACAAAGTTCGTCGTGGGTGGAGAACCGGCCCGGGGCTGACCTCCCGGAAGTCCGAAAAAGAGTCTGAAGCTGACTGAACACGTGCGTTGATGTTCTACACAGGCAGAATAAGATAACCTAGAGGCACCCCTCGACCCCCAAACAGGTTTTGGCTCACGCCTTTGACGGCTATGTGAATAGCAGTGCTTCCCTCGCTCGAACTCTGGCAGGGGCAGATACTCCACGCGCAGCTCCTCTATGACGAGGCCAGCGCATCCGCCAAAGCGGACTACGCGAATTTCTTCGAGGAGAGCCGTGGCGAGCGCCGAGGTACGTTGACTCGGAATGCGGCCGCCGAATGAAAGACGTTCTAGGATGGCACCTCGGAGGCTCTCGTGGTGTTGCTTCATGAAGAGGTGGTATCATACAGCTCAACGCCTCCTTCAAGAAGACCCGTGCAAACAGTTTACTTGCGTTGTTAAGGTTTTTACCTGACTGATTGCGCCCATTGATATCTAATAAATGCCACTGACACGTGCCCGTCTGACAATAGCTCCAATCCTCTGCTGTTCCGAGTCGACGTCGACATATTTAGGGGCATGGATCTTTCTCCGAGAGATATTTGGACTTCCTATCAGTTGCTGGAACCCGGATGACTTTCGGATTACCGAGAAACAGAACCTGAGCACGGCGATCGACACGGTGACGATGCACTTCGACCACGCCTGTGAATACTCGGCCGTAAAGATGCCCTCGCCCCACATAGTTATTCCCTTTTCAGGACTTATTGCGGACTGACAGTGTGATGGGGCGCTTATGTAGGACAGAATGGAACATGTTTGAAGTGGATACGGGGCCCGCTACGTACCTTCCTTGATATCACCCTGATGCAGTCCTTCTTTTCACTCAAGGTGCTGGTTTATCGCTAACAATTGAACTGGCCACTCATTGTAAACTCCAGGGCTTCGGTCCTTGCCGCCATCGCAAAGCAACTCAGTCCCCATATGACCACAGCCAGTCCCTTGCTCCGCACAACGTGCGATAATATCTCAAGCATCAACAGAGCCCATCAGAATCGCCATTTTCGGGTTACAACAAAGCCAGCAGCAGTGCTTGAGCTTCTTGGGCGAGTGCATCGAGCACTTATAGTAAGAGAAAATCGACACGCCATCAGATGCTTCGGCCACATGCACCACGCTGGACTCGGCGGCTGGAGAAGCTAGTAATACCCGGCAGAACCTGCTTTCGGAGAATTTGAATGAGCCTGAACAAAGCGCACCTTATGATTCATTGCTCCCAAGGCGCCATCGGCGCGTGTGGGGATCATCTTCTCTCCTATATCAATTGTTCGTGCTTTGCGCAGGGCATGTAATGTGATTGATGTCTGTTCTTGGGCACACGGCGCCCGTTGTGCCACGTGACGACTAATCCTCCACGATACAACTTTGTTTTAGGCCTGATCGTAAAGATATCGGGGACCTGAAGTTCCGTTTGATTGCGCTCATTTGAAGACGCTGGATATGAGCCGTTTAGAGGGATGTCGCTGGAAGAGCTGGGGAAGGAGCGCCAAAAATGGACAGAGTGCCGTAAGTTCTAGTTTCCTGAAAAAGTTGGTCTCTCACGGGATGGCGCTGGTCACACCAGCTGACCTCCGCAACTTTTGGCCATCCCAGGTTTGCACCTTTGATGGGCGACTAATTTGGCTACTGCAGTGTTTGGATCATAACCGGCCAGGCTGGTTGTATCCTAAAGACCGTTTATAGTCGACATGCCAAGACTTGTACAGTGCCGTATTATCACCCCTCTATGGCACCTCGGCTAGTTTGACAGTATTGCGCCCCAGACAAGTTGGAACCGCGACGGACCATTTCCCCTGGCGCCTCTGGCACGGCCAGTAGTAGCACCACTCAGCTGGCACCAGCGCTGCGCAACGTCCTCATAAATGCATCTCCGACACTCATTACTTCAGTTTGCCCTTCCACAGATATCATACTTCTCTTCACTTTACCATGGATCCTAAGCCCTCAGCTTCAGACGAAGAGAAGGGAAAGACGAAAAAAGGTATGTAGTCGTGCAATATTAGTGGGTTCATTTTCTGAGTTCCTATGACTCTTGATGCCAGCTGATGCAGGCTCGTCGGGCGGCGATGACCCGTCTGCGAAGATTTGGAATCTCAGTCTCGCACGTAGCACCGAGGCAGATACCGGGATGGCTGATCGGTGGAAAGGCGATATGGACGGAATCCTCATATATGTACGTTCTGGAACTGCGCATCGAGGTTTGGAACTACACTTACCGTTTGGAATAACGCTATCTAGACAGGTGTATTCTCTGCGACAGTTGCTGCATTTCTCATCGAAAGCTACAAGTACCTCAGGCCTGATCCCGCCGATGTGTCCTCGAAGCTTCTTAAACAAATCACCCAAGAACTCGCTGGGATCTCCGTCGGAGATCGATTTCCCCCTCCGGACCTTGAAGCTTTTCGACCCCAACGTGCCTTCATTCACGTGAACATACTTTGGTTCCTCAGTCTCTGTCTCAGTCTTGGGTGCGGCCTCTTTGCGACGTTGGTGCAACAGTGGCTCCGCAGGTACATACGACTCACCCAGCATTCGGATGACCCAATAATTCGGGTCAGAATTCGTACTTACCTTTACGATGGCATTCATAATTTCCACGTGAGCTGGGTGGTCGAAAACGTCTCCATCATGTTGCACGCAGCAATCTTCCTTTTCTTCGCCGGCCTTGTCGAATTCCTCTTCGTATTCAATGATGAAGTCGCAGATGTTATCCTCGTGGCCGTCTCCGTCCTTGCGGCCCTCTACATTTTTGTCACCATTCTTCCCATTATTCGCCGGAATTGCCCGTTCCAGACCCCGCTCAGTACGATTTTGTGGTACATGGGCCACATTCTCGCCATCGCCTCTCTGCATATAGTCAAATGTTCTGGCCACATTCGGGTCAGAATTGAAGAGCTACAGAGACACTATCGTGATGGGATCGACCGACATTTAATGGGCTTGATGGAAAACAAAGTTGAGCTCGACAAAAAGGCTCTGGAGACGACGCTTAGCATGTGCCGTGATGACAACGAATTGGAATCGTTTGTGGACGCAATTCCCGGTTATTTGCAGGAACGTGATCATACCACCCACATCGAGCCTGATGTGAGCACCCGGATCTATAACATTAGGTCGCTACTCTGGGCGACAGGAAAGGAGTCGCCGCTTCGTCACCGGCTTGTGAATCTCTTTGCTTCTTGTACGAAAGACCACAGGAGAATGGACGAAGGGGCGCGCCGTCGCCGCGCAGTCATCTGCTCTCGTGCGATCTGGGAAATATCAAGGGCGTCTCTGTCCCTCAGGCCTAGAGGCGTGAACCTGGGCTTGCCGAAATTCATAGGCCATGCCGTCAATCGCCTGACCATGGACTCCGATAATGAAATTGCGGCATCGGCACTGAGGTCCCGGGCTTTGTTTAAACGTGCTCTTCTGGAACGACCCGCGGGCGTGGACGCGGAAGCCCAGAAAGAGAGAGACCATGATCTCAACAGAGATCTTATTGACGCGCTCCCCGAGCTCTTCAACAACATGAACAGTCCACCCTCTCTCACTCCATCCCCATCCTACCATACCGAACAGGGCAACGACAAGCCAGCTGACGAGCGGCTGAAGACCTTAACGGAGTACACGCTAGATGTCCTGACGCTCCTTCCGCACTTGGACAAACCGTCTCATATGGATCTCGAAGAAACCAGAATGACCCTTGAAGAGCTTTGTCGTGAACTGCGTGGTCAGGACTTCACACATGCCGATCAGCAGTGCCTTTTCGTCGTTTTGAGTCGGGTATCGGAGGCACACGGGAAAGCAGGTATGCTGTGCTGTAATTGTCACTTAACTCTTAAAAATGGCTCATATGGTTGTGTCCTCCATCTAGGTGGACATCCCTCGGAACAGTATTATGTGGCCATAAAATCCTCCGCAAACCTGAGTCGCCTGGTCGCAACATTGGAGGACGAGTTTGCCAAACCACTGCGGAAAGGCGGATATTAGCTTCCACGGTTCCGTAATACATGAAAGGAGCTTTCCTTGTTTTTTCGAAAGATATTTGAGCACTGTGATTTCTGTGTAATACTGTACTGTACTGTATCTCAGTTGTCTCTCTCAACAAGTGAACGGAGAGCCGGGCCGGCCTCTGAAAACAGCGAGAATCCGAAAAAGGAAGGAAGGGAAGAGCCAACCAACAACTGAACGCGTGCGCCGATGTCGGAAACGTTCTACACGTCTTGTGCAGATGTTCTCGCCTTGTGCCAGTCAGAAAAAGATAACTTAGAGGCACTCCTCGACCCTCAAACAGGTTTTGCTCCACGCCTTCGACAGCTATGTGAACGGCAGTGCGTTCCTCGCTCAAACATGACCCCCCGCCCCTTGTTTAGTCACTTTTCTTAGATTGTCGGACCTTCGAGAAGAGGGAAACGCTACGCAAGAGGAGATCGAGGCGTTAAGAATGGAGTGCAGCACATGGGCACTTCTCCAAGCAATCATGCCGTGCGTCCAGTCGTGTCCTCTCCATAGCCCCATTGAACCGTCCCCTCCTCTGGCTGATTCAATCTTACTTTCCAGCGCTCGAAAAACCGAGCCCCCACCACAACCTTCGGCGCGTGCTCTCCTGTCCGCGAATCCATACACTCCGACCTCCGTTCTCGCCCAGACGACGATGGCTGCCTCGCGCACATTATCGGAGCTCGTCGTTGTGCGCGAGTGGCTACACGAGACTGCGCCACCGCCGCCACGTCCGGACGCATCGACGGGCTATTGGCGGTTTACGAAGCATCGCGTGACACAAGGACGCTGGACGGGAAACACGGGTCGCGCGGCGGAGAACGTTGTGCGGGAGATGGACCCCGACGCGGTTGTGCGCGAGGCAGAGATTGGGCGCAGCCTCGCGGGGGATGACGCGGTACGTGGGGTTGACTATCTCGCGTCGGCTTTTCGGGGCATCGCGCCCACTAACGATTGCGCTTTCACTTCATTTTAGAGCTACGACAAGGCATTATCGCACACGCTATTTGCGTATGTACGTGCTGGGAACATCGAGGATGCGGTCAAACTTTGCCGTGATGCGCACCAACCATGGCGCGCTGCGAGCATCCGTGGCTCTCTTCTCTTCTCATGGACCGCAATTTGTGCGCCTTCCTTTATTGCCGCCTGCGGTGCGGCCCCTCATCTCCGTTGCACTTTCAGCCACAGCACGTCCCGACGATGACGCAGAAGATGACGAAGACGGAGACCCGGACCTTTGGCACGGAAACAAACGGCGCGCATTGTGGAAGACCACCTGCACGCGCACCGCTCTCGATCCTCGCCTCTCTTCCGCGGAACGTGCCTTGTACGCAGCGCTCGCGCCCTCAATCCAGACCGCGGGCATCCTAAAATCCGCATGTCGCACGTGGGAAGACGCACTTTGGGCGACGATCTCAGTTTTGTGCGAGGAGCGACAGAGCGAAGCACTTGCGCAGTTGGGTGGTGGGTTCTGGGAGCCCTCTGGGAGAGAGTTGGGTGGGGATGATGGAGGCGAAGCGGCTGAGGAAGAGGAGGAAGCTTGGCGGGCGGACGTCGAGCAGGAATTACAGGCGCTCGCTACGGTGCAGGTGCAGGAGGGCTTGGGTGCTGACGACCCCTTCCACATATCGCAACTGCACATTATCCTGGACCGCACCGACGCGCTATTGGACGACTTTGCGTCTAGGCTCCGAGATGGGGTGTACGACTCCGAATCCTCCGAGTTCGTCTTTCCTTATCTGTTGATTGCTCATAACTTATGCTGTCTTTGCTGACAATACCTCAGGTACCCAACGATGACACGTTTTTTCGCCCACTTGTGTCTCTACCTACAAATGATCGACATCGCTGTTTCTCCACTGGCAATACAGATCATCCTCGAAGCATATCTTCAAGTACTCGAGGTACGTCCCTACCTCTACGCTTTATTCAACTTACCTTTGACGGGACCGTTGACAGAGCGCAGGCCAGCGTTCCCTCATCGCCATGTACGCTGGTGCGCTTGGCGACAATGCCGTCGAGCGCTATGCGCTGTTCCTGACCTCCCTCGCGCTCTCCGCCGACCCAGTAGAGCGGCGCACGGCGCTACAGCGCGCCCGTGAGCATGGGCTGGACGTCCCGCGTGTGGCAGTCGTCACGGCGGAGCGCACTATTGAGCACGCGCTCGACAACCTCCCTTCGTCTGTCAAGGGGCCACTACCAGACTTGGCCAAGACCGCGCTTGAGCCTGCGGAAGAGGTGGAGATGCTACTCGTCAGATCGATCGAATGGACGGTTGTCGAGGCGGACACGTACGACACGGCGCTGGAACAGGCGAACGTCATCCTGAGATACCTACTTGGTACGCGCTTGTTACGTTTTTATGGTGGTATTTACGATTGCTTACCCGTGTTGTCGTCTTCCAAGCTCGAGGAAGGGTCAACGTGGCGCGTTTGCTCCTCGATATGCTCCCACCAGAGCTGGCTGCTATCAACACGCCTGAGGAGCGTGCGGCAGAATACCTGGATTATCGCCAATTCTTCATTGCCTGGGAAACGCTCGAGCGCGCGACGGAAAGCCAGGCTCTCGAAGCTCCTCAAGTGAGTCGGGACACACGCGCGGCTTGGATCAGGGACTACGGGGTGCGCTTTCCTTTTTCTTTCGTTTTCTCTGTTATCCTCGGTGTTCACAGAGATGAGTACAGGGCCTAGTGTCCAGTGCGCGGGAGCAAATAGTTAAGCTGTTGACTACCGATTGGTTGGTCCCAGAGGCCGAGATTCCTGCCAGTGCGCTCCTTTCTACGCAATGACTCTTTTCTTTCACTCATTGGGTGATGCCTTATAGCTGACCGTCGTGTGAGGGAACTGGCGCGCATCCGCCAGGTGTTCGTCCCCGAGCTTATCCTCCGTCTGCATATGCTCCTCGTCTCCTCGCGGACACATATACCCGAGTGCGTTCTTATCTCAGTTCCCTTTCCATTCGCGCTCTCACTCCCTACTGATCTGTTTTCGTTTGTCAGCAACGTTCGCCACGCCTTGTACCTGGCCAATATCGTCGCGGACTCGAGGTACATGTTGTTCACCGAGTTTGCGGGGGAGAATGGTCGGAGGCTTAAGGAGTACCTCGCTGCTGTGCGCATTGCCTTGCTGGCGGGGCTGGAACATGGGGGGTCGGATCCGTTCAGGGTTGTGCTTTGAGTACATTTGTATCTTTGTAACGTAAGGATAGGGTCGTTGTTTGCTTCTTGTCCTCATCACTGGAAACGTCCGAGTCCCGGCTCACCTCCCTTGCTTTTGTGCGTAAGCTCAAATACATGACCTCTGGTACGCACGTGGAGGTAGTGATGGAGCACGTTGCGACACGTAGGGCGTCCTAGAAGCTGAGAGAAGACATGCATTCCCCAAGCATGATGTAGCTATTCCGTGCCATCACACGTGCTATTGCGCGCATCCTCATACTACTGTACATAGTTTCATTACTTTCTTTAAGACATGTTGAAAAAACCATTATTTAAGATATGTTTTGAAATGCCGCACTCATGAATGACATAATCAAGACTCGCAACCGCTTAAACTCTGGTGTCCTAAACATTTCGAGCGCCCGTACACAGGTCGGGATAACCCGGGGGGTTCTATGGTCCATAACCCCATCATAACACTCCACGTGTCCGCAGCAAGTGAATTAGGCCTGTGAAACACTGAATGTTGTTGCCACATGAATCTGTGTTCTTCTAGGTGTCTCTTAATGTGGCAGTAAATTGTGGCTAAATATATGAGTTAAGCTTCAGGTCAAGAATAGTGTGGATGTGGACCTACCTGGATGCAGATTCCATCTCTCAAGCAGCAGATCTGCTATAGCATGCATAGATGGGTCATATGCAATGCCTTGCATTCCTGCAGGGATATCCATGAATTCTGGTGGTGGCATAACAACTACAGCATTTAGGGAATGAAAATAGGATCAAAGACAAGTTCCAAAACATGCACTGACTAAGGGAAGTTCAGCTCTGGCCATCTCTACTGAGTAGAGAAGTAGTCATTCTCTCTTCCCTTTTAAATAGAAGATGCTATAGATGGATGCCATTCTATATTAAGAAGCATTAAATCTCTCATTGAGATCATATTATGTTGAAAAGCCTTAATAATCTTTTATGCTCACAGATTATAAAATGGCCAGACTGGGGTTTGAACCCAGGCCTACTGGATATATACCAGGTGCTCTACCACTGAGCTACCTAGCTGCAGGGAGTGGCTGTAGATTGCCTCTTATCTTTTTAGTCATTTAATATTGGCTACTCTTTCTATAAGAGCTGACCATGACTTTGTGACAGATTGCATCTCCAATATATTACACTGGGAAATAGCACTAGTGGTGATGAGCTTCCTCAATGGCAGATCCTGGATTCTTTAGGATTCTATTGGCCCAGGTGGCATGGTACAGAGGCCATGTTGCAAAACTGGCATGACCCGAACACAGGCCCCCAATCTGGATCTTTCCCTGCCCCATTTCTTTAATTCATTGTGTGTCCATTGAGCATGCCAATTCGCCAAGAAGTGAGGAGGAACTTGAAGGGCGTCAAGTGCGGTGTTGAACGTTGGTATTCGTCAATCAGTGGATCAGCCGCCAGCAGGGGATCGGTCGGCCTGGTCAAATTTAAGATCCATCGACATCGAGGGACGTTGCGTGCTACTGTATTTCTGCATTCCAGTCAATCGGTTCGGATCAGCCGCTAGGAGGGGATCGGTCAGCCTGGTCAAATTTAAGATTCATCGACATCGAGGGCCAGTCATCATTAATATTCCCAGTGCCCAGAGAAAAAGTTGTTCAAACCAGATTGGGCAAGCTTGTAACCACGTGTTCTGCTACGACATGTCGCATTTGGGCCTGAGGCCTGGGGCCTTCAACTCCCATCGCCGCAAGCCCCAGAACCGCCGCTCGCGGCACCGCAACGCGAAGCGACGACGCACAAGACACTTGCGGCACAGCTTTCTTCTCCCGTATCGCATCCCCCCCCTCCGAGTCATCGCCTTCGCGTCGAGCGCGACCCCGACTCCGTCGCCACTGACTCGAGCTGGCTAACACAATCATGACTATCTTTACTTTCTTTATTCTTGTCATCGCCTCTCACCTTACCTATCTCGTCCACCGTGTCTTATCACTCTCACTACACAGCCTTAAGTACATATAAACGGTTCCATCTCTACCTATGGACAATCAATCAATCTATCTGCCTAGATCCGAATGTGTCCGCAGCGTGCCGTCGCTCTCGTCTCGCACTGACTCGCCGAGGTCTTCCTCTTCTTTTTCCTCTCCCTCTCCTCTCCCTCTTTCCTGGTCGACCTTTGCCCGGTGAATGCATCTTGGTTACGCAGCCGCCATACATCACCTTACTACCACGCATGTCTCCGTCCCCCCAAAGCTGCAGTCGCTAGCACGCCTCTCTTCCAAGAACGTCCTCATCCGACCTATATCATTCAACCCTGCCTCCGGACCCCGATAATGGCGACTATCGCGACCACTTACCGCTTCACGAACGCGGAGATGGACCCCGACGCGGTTGTGCGCGAGGCAGGGATTAGGCGCAGTCTCGCGTCGTGTTTTCGGGGCATCGGCCCATTACAGTAATAATTGCGTTTTCACTTTATTTTAGAGTTACGACAAGGCATTATCGCACACGCTATTTGCGTATGTACGTGCTGGGAACATCAAGGATGCGGTCAAACTTTGCCGTGATGCACACCAACCATGGCGCGCTGCGAGCATCCGTGGCTCTCTTCTCTTCTCATGCATGGCCCGCAATTTGTGCGCCTTCCTTTTTTGCTGTCTCCAGTGCGGCCCCTTCCCTTCACCCGAAGCTCATCTCCGTTGCACTTTCAGCCACAGCATATCCCGACGACGACGCAGAAGATGACGAAGACGGAGACCCGGACCTTTGGCACGGAAACGGCGCGCATTGTGGAAGACCACCTGCATGCGCGCCGCTCTCGATCCTCGCCTCTCATCTGCGGAACGTGCCCTGTACGCAGCGCTCGCGCCCTCGATCCAGACCTCGGGCATCCTAAAATCTGCGTGTCGCACGTGGGAAGACGCACTTTGGGCGACGATCTCGGTTTTGTGCGAGGAGCGACAGAGCGAAGCACTTGCGCAGTTAGGTGGCGGGTTCTGGGAGAGAGTTGGGTGGGGATGGTGGAGGCGAAGCGGCTGAGGAAGAGGAGGAAGCTTGGCGGGCTGACGTCGAGCCGGAATTACAGGCACTTGCTACGGTGCAGGTGCAGGAGGGCTTGGGTGCTGACGACCCCTTCCACATATCGCAACTGCACATTATCCTGGACCGCACCGACGCGCTATTGGACGACTTTGCGTCTAGGCTCCGAGATGGGGCGTACGACTCCGAATCCTCCGAGTTCGTCTTTCCTTACCTGTTGATTGTTCATATGCTGTCTTTGCTGACAATACCCCCTCAGGTACCCAACGATGACACGTTTTTTCGCCCATTTGTGTCTCTACCTACAAATGATCGACATCACTGTTTCTCCACTGGCAATACAGATCATCCTCGAAGCATATCTTCAAGTACTCGAGGTACGTCCCTACCTCTACGCTTTATTCGACTTACCTCTATGGGACTGTTAACAGGGCGCGGGCCAGCGTTCCCTCATCGCCATGTGCGCTGGTGCGCTTGGCGACAATGCCGTCGAGCGCTATGCGCTGTTCCTGACCTTCCTCGCGCTCTCCGCCGACCCAGTAGAGCGGCGCACGGCGCTACAGCGCGCCCGCGAGCATGGGCTGGACGTCTCGCGCGTGGCAGTTGTCACGGCGGAGCGCACTATTGAGCA